>JAMQGT020007177.1:0-115323 GCA_024447675.2 Pterophyllum scalare
TGTGACTCCAAATCCAGGCCTCCATTGGTTAATAAATTTGATTTCCATTGATGATTTTTGTGTGATTTTGTTGTCAGCACATTCAACTTTGTACAGAACAAAGTATTCAATGAGAATATCTCATTCATTCAGATCTAGGATGTGTTATCTGAGTGTTCCCTTTATTTTTTTTGAGCAGTGTATTTACAGCAGCCTGGTTGTCAGAGTGAAAAATATACAGTGTCACAAAGATTATACATTGCAGTTATTGAATGAGTAACAACAGCATGTTTATGTTCTCATTGCGTGATCATAAAAACGTCCCTGAACCTGTTAGTTGACGAGGAAACGTTCCTGCATCGTCACAGATGGAAGCAGGACTCCAGGAGCAGGTTTAGTGAAAACCGAAGGAAACAAACAAGCCCTGAGACTCTTCCCTTCATGCTGCACCTAAAGCTCTTGGCCGACTCTCAGTTGCCTTTTCCTCATTCATAGGCTAGAAATGAAACCTGCAGGAGTTAATGCATTTACAAAGAGCTCGATGAAGAGTTTGGGTTCTCTCATTGGCTCTCAGGGGCAAATATTTGTGGGTTGTGAAAAGTCAAAAACTCTCCCAACATCTTTTGATTGTTGTGTATTATATTACTGTTAAGATATAGCTGAAGTAAGCTCATGTGACAGATGTAAGAAAGTTTACTGCTTTTCTCATTCTTTTTTATTCCTCCTCCTCAGGTCAGGTGTACTAAAGGAGTACGTGAGTGGAGGTCAAAGGTCAACACAGCGCCGAAACCGGACGTGCTCCGACAGCTCCGTTTATGATACAGAACGTAAGGCAGAATAACTTTTTATAGAGTTCATAAGTAACACCATCTGCATTTTAAAGATATATATAATTAGTACAAGTAGTTATAGTTACATTCAATATCAATTCTGTCAATATTGGAAAAGATTTACCAGTATGAGCTGAAGACTTGTTTTGTATTCACTACTGAGTATTAAAATAAAGCTCTTTAAAACGCGTCAGTGTGAGCCAAAGGCAAGTTCAGTCAGTGGTTGAATGTAACTAATTACATTTACTTGAGTGCCTACATGTTAAAGGATAGTTTATGTCAGACTGGCATTTTTCCTGTAGTGTTGCTACACTGTCTCTTTGTAACTTTGCACTCTCATATAACTTGATTTTGGGGATCCTGAATGAAAGCCGCTCACCTTTGAATGCTGCTTTTTTTTGTTGTGTCCCAGGTTTGCTGCCCACTCTCAACGGCGACTCGTCCTCCATTCCCGAGGAGAGAGCAGGTAGCGTGAGCCCCAAGACCACGCCCACCGACACAGACACCGACCTGTCCATCTGAAGACCCTAAACCCGGATAAACTGTGGAGGATGTCAGAAACACAACAAGATCATTATTTGCTGAGATACTGACACCATTTCACCAAGGATGAACATTTCCCCTGTAGGAACGTCCTTCATGAGCTTTTTCTCAGCCTGATTGCCAAACACGAGCACTTTGAAGTCATTAATCGTTCATTTCTTTAAGTCTTTCAGTTGCATGGTACACACTGGAGAGATGGCATTTCAGTCCTAAGCTCAACTTAAGTTTGAGACATTGTGAGTATAAATTATATGACGCTTTAACCTGATGGGATGAGAGCACTCCATGCTGTTAACCTTTCAGATTTACCCTTGGATACTTTTATAGTTAAAAGGTAGCTTTAGGGACAGAAGACTGACTTGAAGTCCACAACCTGTTATGAAGGAAAATTGTCAGTAACCCAAGTTGATCCAGCGAATTTCCTCAGCTGGAACCCGATGATTGTATCAGGCAGCTCCATGACGCAGCGTGAACACGATGACCTGTGAATTCCTGGTTTCTGGAAAGATTAGATGCCAGGGCTGCTTTAAACAGAATGTACTGAGAGTTTGTTGTGTTCTGAGGTTTGCTCGTGCATCCAAAAACTGACAGCAGAGCCAAAAGTTTTGTTCAGTGGCACTTTGACAGGATGCTGAAATCCAGCAACTGTGACGCAAAAGCATCTTATTTTTCTGGCTTTTCCTAAAGAACCCCAAATAACTTCTTTCCTCCCTTGTCTGCTGTCTTCTTCCTCCAGGCCTCCAGCTGAGCTCATTTGCTGAAAGTAAAGGCAAAGGAAGAAAAAAAAAAAAAAAAAGAGAGAGGTCTCCATCCTGCTTTGAGGGAGAGGGCTTGTGTCTTCAGATGTTTGCCAAAACGTAGTCGTCCACATTAAAGCTGCCACCTTTCTTTTTCCAGGCAGCTGAAAGTGGCAGTTCTTTGCAGTTTCTCCTCGTTTTTACCTGAGCTTCACCTGCACTCCTAAGACAGGTGAACAGAAACGCTAAATTAGGCGGGAATGTGTGCAAGTTGCTACCTTATAATGTTTCTGAAGTATTTCCTTGCAGATGTGACCCTCACACCACTACCGTCCAGATTAAAACACTTTTCATTTCAGACTAAATATGAGAAACAGCTTTTTTTAAAGAAACATATCACTGGCATAACTAAACCAGCTATATAAAGAAATGTCATGCTGAGCTCAGACCTCACCATATTTGTGTCTGTTATGTGTCAGATTAGGAGATTATAGTTATACACGGTACAAAAGATGGACTTAGCTTCTGGATTTAGTGAGGCGGAAGTGCCTTCAACCTGCATTCCTTTTATTTTTTCCAGCAGGGGGTGACACTTTTGGTTGAATAGAAGTCTGAAACCATTAAGGTCGTTTAAAATTATGGTCTGCTAAAGACACAAAGGAGGACCATCCAGGTGTGCTCGTAGGCTGACGACTTCTCGGTTACTCGTCTTCGGTTTGTCAGTCAGATCCATCCTCGCTCATCAAAACCAGTTTCAAAACAACAAAACGCTCGAGGGTCTTCGCTAACTGGCAACATCGCTGTAGCCATCTCCTTAAACTTTTATAAAATCTCGTCTTTTTGTGACTGACTCACGGCAGAAGTCTCACTTGCCATCCAGCCATTTCCATTAAGAGAAACAAAGTGTTGTGCACGAAACTGACTTTTCACAGCCTCGCGTTTCCTACGGCGGCGACATAGTTTCTCTCTTTCTTCGTCACGTTCACAGTTGTGCACAGCTGAGTGGCAAAAAGCAAATCAACGGCCGGCATTTGGCACTGTGCTCATTCCGACCAGGCTCGTAGAAGCTGGCGAAGCTTCATGGAAAACCCCAAAAGGTCCTGGAAACTGAAGGGTAAAAATCAGAAACCTCACCTGAACCTCACTGTGGCTCATCTCCTCTTTAAGGTCATCTTCTTTGGCATGTCTAGCTTCCAATACAGCTTTTTTAAAATTTATTTTTTATTCATTGCTTTTGTTCTGATCACCGTTGGACCTCAAACTTGTGCAGGGAGTAAACAACAACTTCTGTTTTAAACTGATCCGAATTTTGTGGATGAGCACCGCTGGTGGTGAAAGCTCAGTCGCGGAGTGTTCAGCGTTTATCAGATTGGGCATCGCGGGTTCGTTCCCCAGCGTGAGACCGTCGATGCAGCGTCCTGCTGTAACATCTTGGGGTGTCAGAGGGAGGACGTTCGGACGCAGCGATCTGAGCCGTGGCTGCCTCACTCGCCAGATTTGCCTCCCTGTGACTGTGTTCACTTCCTGAAAATATAAAATCATGTGAAGTATAACTGTTTAGGAACACTGGAGGCGATCGGGCAGAGGAGCGAGTGAAAGGGGACGCGGTGAGACTTGTGTGGAGTTATCTTAAAACTGCAAAATGGGGGAGGTTATTTTTTTTATCTTCACATGCTGATTCCCAAAACTTTAACACACCTTAAAAATATATATATATATATAAAAAAAAACCCATAATGTATAAAGCAGTGCTATCAGGAGATGATGGATGGTTTGAAAATTGCTGCCTTTGTGAATTCATTTGTGAGGAACAGCAGGGAGAAAAAGTGTATTTGTGCCATTTCTAAGTCTGCCTTCAGGAAGTATCCACAGCGGGTTAAACCGTGTTCGTCAGCAGATAAAACTAAAACAACAGTATGAAGGTCAAAGGGACTCAGGGAGAGGAGGAAGACTTCTACATTTCTGTCCCGTGCTTTTCGTGACAAACAAGCTTGACCCAAATTGGAGCATCTAATTTCGCCCTTCATAAAACACCTTTGAAGCCTGCGTGCTGCTGTGTCGTGCCACTCTTGTGTTGCTGTTCAAATACACAAAGTGTCATGTGAACACAAAGTAAACACAATGACTAACGCTCAATGACTTTCTGTTAAGAATCCTGAATTGAGCATTGCCCCCCCCCAAAAAAAAACCACACGTTTGATACCAGAGTTCGATTGTGTTTACCTTAACGTCACTCGTGCCTGTGGAGTTTTAGATGGACCACATCTGTTGTATCCTAAGCTTTGTGAATTCTGTGGAGACACAACAGTTTCATCAGTAGCTCCGTAGTACTTCCCCCTGACATGCAGTTTGTAGATGTGGTGGTTGTGCGCTCCAAAGTGTTTTTTGAAGATCTTTGTGCACGATAATAAGTGGATTATAGTGTCAAAGGTACTGTGTGGAGGAAACGGCGATGGCTGTGAAAGTTAAGGAGCTGCAGCAGCATTAAATGTGTGAAAACCTCCTTTAAATTTTGCTCCTGTGTATTATTCTACCCAAATGTTCAGTATCTGTGACAATGCCCAGAGATGTATCTCCTTCACTTCTTTTGAAATAGTGTGAAGATTTTTTTCAGTGTGTAATCAGAGCTGCACAGAGTTCAAACTGTGGATGTTAGTTTCACATCTATATTTAATCATTACATGTGGGAACATTTTTGTTTTTTCAGTTTCACTTTGATGTAGGTAAAGTAGGTGAAGAGCCTTACACTGGATAACTGAATTAAAACACTTTAGTTAGCCTGCATCTTGCCAAATTTCAGACTTGATAGCAAAATGTTGCCACGTAGTGAAGTTTTGTTTCTCTTTCGGGATGACTGAGATGGTCTGGATTTTGTCAGGAACATTTAATGGAGTGAATACAAATTTTTACAAAGCCGTAGATTTCCCCTCACCTGTGGCCATGAGCTTTAGGTAGTGAGTGAAGGAGTGCAATTGTTGAAGGAAGCAGCAGAATGATCCAAGGAAGGGTGTCTGCGCTAAGCTTCAGGGACGGGGTGAGTTTGGTCATGCGGGGGGGGGGGGGGGGGATTAGACAGCAGCAGAGAATAGGTGGAGGCACAGTGAGCTGGTGAATGCAGCAGAGAGAACAGATACATTAACTCTACAATAACTATAGAAAATGTTTAAGTTTATGAATGTTTTCCTGCTGTTGTTCTGGCAGTGTTATGATTTTGAATGAGCGTCATCCATATATACACAGACACACTGCTGTTTCTGCTTTGCCTCCAGGTATTAAGATGCCTCCCATATGTTAATAATCTTTGAAGACCTGATTTTGTTATGTGCAGACAGCCCTAAACTAAGCTAATCGTCTCCTGGCTGTTTGCAGACATCTTCTCACTTGATTCTTTGCAAGAAAGTCATTCACATATATTCCCAGAAATGTCTGCCCCCGTCCCTGAACGCTTCAGTCCACAAACAGCTCTGATGTGGGAGGGAGGGGCGCTCAAATGTGATATTGCTGAATTATCGCGGATTTTCTCTCTCATGCATTATTTTCTGTGTATTGTGGCCAAACCAGAGAGATTTTCATGCCTTAACTGTCTCTGCACAGAGTGACGTAAGTGGTTGTGTCAGCTCTGATTTTCATTGTCTAAATAAAGAAATCGTTGAAACTGAAATGCGCTGAAGGGTGTGTGTTTCACATTTAAAGGGCTATACAGGCCTTATCTAACCTGTCTATAAAGTAGCTGCAGTTAAAGAAATTAAGACTTGTGTTGACTCAGCTGATGAGGGGCCTGGAGGACGTTCCTGCTGCGTGTTTACAGAAGGTGTATACGCGCGTGTGTGTGTGTGTGTGTCGGCGCTTTATTGTATTTATTTCCTGACAGTGACGAGCCCGGTGGATCCCTGAACTCAAACAGCATACATTAAGACGCGCTCACCTGACGCTCATTTGCACGAACGCACGCAGGTGCGTGAAGCAGAAGTCGACCGTCGGTCCGCATCCTGGCCCCGGGGGCGAGAACGGGGAAGTATGGGTAAGTGTACTTTCTGATAAATGAATAACTTCTCGGTGTTTCGGAGTCTGACAGTGACGCAAACGTTATGTTGAGTTAGGACTGGAAGTTTGTCAGGACCGTTTTTCCTCATCGATTAATCCGCTCAACCTGCACTGCCAAAAATAATGAGAAAATATTTTAATGTGACAGAAAAATGAGCCTAAAACGATTCGGCAATTATCAAAATACTAAAATATTATTTTTCTCCCGGTAGACTGATTAAATTCTTTAATTAACCGCCTGTCAGACTCCAAGCCGGTGTTGTTTGGACGGTGTTAAGAGCCAAACCGAAACACACGTCTCGTTTGTTCTGCTTCTCAGGCAGCTTCTGGTCCTGCTTTACTTTGTATTTAGACCAACATGGACTCATATGGCAGGTGTAAATTAAATTTAATCTCAAAGCACTTTAACCCAGATTCACTGCAGCATGTCACTAAAGCACAAGTTAATACATTTATTATTTCTCTGGTATACTCTCCGTCTGTACTCAAGTCTGCTGATTTTTTAAGGGATTATTTTGAGTACCTGGATAGGAAAATCTTACCGTGTGACCTGCTGCAAGCCTGTTGAAGGAGTGGATGTGGAATGAGAAACCACAGGTGGTGGTTTGAACAGATTCCCTCCTGCATCCTGCTGCGGAAACATCCACCTGTCTTTCTTTTTTGTTACACAGATGTCACTTATTTCCTTCATGTTTTCTTCTCTACCTGATTTTTAGACCAGTCTGGAGGACGTCAGTCTGATTCTGGAGGAAACACTAAGGAGCAACATGAAGGTCGTCCAAAACAGTTAAAGGTGCTGATTTATATTTTTTATAATGACCTGTTTATATATAATATATATTATAAAAAAGGAACAATCAACGGAAGCCTAGATGTTTCTGTAAACCTTACCTTTAATATACAAGGTCTGAAAAGAGGAGGATCTATTTGTGCTGCATATTTTAATTCTTAGACCATGCCAGAATAGCTCTGCATGACTTGCAACTCTAAATAATCCATGTTTATGTCAGATGGGGCCTCGGCACAGCCCCCTCAGTTCATCCTTTGTCCAAACCAACAATTTTAGCCTGTCTCGTTTTAAGGCAACCTCCCTTTAAGTCACTGGTCTCTGATTGGCAAACATCAGGTTTGAAAAGCAAGGAGTGGGCCAGACCCAACAGGATTAACTTGGCTTATGTTTGTCATGTTTGTCATATGTCATCTCCAACTTTCATTAAACTGCTCTGAAAGACAAGAACTCAACAGATATAGAGCTAATCACTCTGCTAAGCATAACCTTCACTAACTGTAGCCATCAAACTGGCCCTTTTCACTTTGCTAGTGGTTTTAGTGCCTTTTGGAGCATTTTTAATGGAAATATCTGATGAAACATTTGTGGATATTGACTCACTTTTGGGGCCACTAGAGGAAATGGAGTTTTTGGATGAATTTTTAATTCCTGGATGTTTCCTCTTGGTTTAAATATGGTCACAAACAAACAGCATGGCAGTAACCAAATATGTCAATATTGAGGTTAAAAGTCCAGGAACCAGTGGATCAACAGTGCGACTGAAAGCCACATGAAGTCTTTTCCTTTTTCTTTTCTGCAATCTTTGTGTAAATCTGGGGATTTGACAGCAGCCTTACTGTGTTGGTTTTGTAGGAGGATTTGTGACTTAACATGTCCTCCTGGGCCTGACCTGTTTGTCTTTATCTCCTGATGATTCCAGTCCAAATTGAGCCAAGAATTCCCGAATCTCTCTCGCTGCCCTGACTGCTACAACCACAAGGCAAACTTCAGGTCTCGGTGGGGGAGCGAGTCCAGCTCGTCAAATGAAGACTCTGGACCAGAGGTCGACTTAGATTCAGAAGAAGAGTCCGTTTCCAGCACCAGCAGCTGTACTGGGCAGCCTGCAGAAGAGACACCTGTGAGGCACTCACCTGTACGTGATGACGCTGCTGGAGGACAAGATCCTGACAGGCGACAGGAGACGTCTGAGAGTCCACGGGATGAGGGAAGGATGAAGCTGATGGTTCAAAGAGCTCAGCTAACCAAGTCTCTCTCTTTGCCTGCCTTGGCAACTCCTCAACTCACCCCCCCTCTCTCCTGCCCCGCCCTCCTCAAGTCACCTCCACCCTTCACCTCCAGGTGTTGCCCCAAAATAACGACAATGACACCTTCTACACCATCCGCCCGCCAGAGCAGCAAGGAGCAGTAATCAACAATCTGCTTCCCTTTGTACCATTTCCATGGCAGCAACAGCCACCATATCATCAGCCTGACTATATTCCTCCTCTCTCACCTCAGGGTCAAAGGTTACCACCACCTCTGCACACATTTCCTATGCTACACACACCTCTTCAGGCTCCAAATGCACCCTACACACGTCTGCATACATTTACTGCACAACCATGCTGGTGTTGTTACTGTATGTACTCTCCTTACACACACTGGAGTCATTACTGTAGTACACAGCTGTCCTGATAATAAAGTACCCATGCAGTATTCTATACAGCCCTTAAACATGTGAAAAATCCAATAAAGTGAATATAAGGCATTGACTTGAATGAATGTTTGTGATTGGAATTAATAATTAATGCACATCCTGTCTGGGGAGAGTGTAACTTCCTGTCTTAGTAGCAGGAAGTGATCGACTGGGCTCTAGCTCTGTGTGAGTGGGGCCTTTCACCTGTGCTCATCTTGTAGGAAGGGCTTAGAAACAAGAGGGTGGAGTGACATAAGGATTGTTCAATCTTCAGATTTATTTATTTTTTTTTAAATTAAATATCACTGTTCTCTTCTGAGAAGTCTGTCCTTGAGTGAAGTATCAGTCACTAGCAACAAATGGGAGATGAAACAGTATTTCTGCTTCTGTCCTCCTGATGTCACACCTGAGGGGAGGGCACTCAAAGGGCCCCTGTGGGATACTTTATTATGAAAAGAAAAAAAGAGCTCCTTCTCTCGTCTAAGTGCCACTTTGTGTCAGATGCAGGTGGCGGGCCTTTACAAACATCGGGGTTCAAAAAGTACCAGCATGTAACAAAATTGTTCTTTCTTGAGAAGGTTCTGGAAGCTGTGAATCCAAACCCTGACCCTCTGCACAAAGAATGCTCCTGCATTTGCCAGGAGTCACCACAGTAAGCACCTCTGCATGTTTCATTTGGCAAATGGCCTTCCTGATGCATTTTTGTCTCCTCCAGGAATCCTGCAAAGATTTTTGTTAAATAGGTTAACACATCAAACACCAAGCATCGAGGGTGCGGCTACGTGCAGCGGTATTGTCTCGTGTCGGCTATCGCCACGGTGATATCCTCAGGAAGTGCCAGATATTAATTTTTGAGGTCCAAATTTTGTTCATTTTGCACCTGCATCATTAAAAAGAGCCGTTTTCATTTGCTCAGAGCAGATGAGCAGAGGGTCGAGGTCAGCAGCTCAAGGTTGGCAAAATGTATTTACATCTACAATGATCTTGGATATTTATTTGTATTTTATAGCTTGGATATTATTGTTTTGTCTGCCCAGTGACAGCAGATTGAACTCAGCGAATAACTAAATCTGGTATGAGACACTTTTTTTTTCTTATTCAGTTAAATTTTATTTTATTTATATAGCGCCAAATCACAACAGCCACCTCAAAGTGTTTTATATTGTAAAAACCCCACAATAATACAGAGAAAACCCCAAATATCAGATGACCCCCCTATGAGCAACACTTGGTGACAGTGGGAAGGAAAAACTCCCTTTTAACAAGAAGAAACCTCCAGCAGAACCAGGCTCAGGGAGGGGCAGTCATCTGCTGTGACCGGTTGGGGGTGAGGGGAGGGACAGGACAAAAGACATGCTGTGGAAGAGAGTCATAATGCAGAGTGGGGTATAAACAGAGTGAAAAGAGGTGAATAAAAAGAAACACTCAGTGCATCATGGGAACCCCCCAGCAGCCTAGGGCTATAGCAGCATAACTAAGGGTTCAGGGTCACCTGATCCAGCCCTAACTATAAGCTTGATCATAAAGGAAAGTTTTAAGCCTAATCTTAAAAATAGAGAGGGTGTCTGTCTCCTGAATCCAAACTGGGAGCTGGTTCCACAGAAGAGGGGCCTGAAAGCTGAAGGCTCTGCCTCCCATTCTACTCTTAAGTATCCTAGGAACCACAAGTAAGCCAGCAGTCTGAGAGTGAAGTGCTCTATTGGGGTGATACGGGACTATGAGGTCTTTGAGATAAGATTGGTGGATGGATGGATGAATCCATCCAATGGTAATTTCGATATTTTATTGTGTACCAAAGGGGGTTAACTGATGGATACTGTGTTACTTAAATGGCTAAAAAGCCCAAGATAAAATCAGCTCTTAGCGATCTATGAGAATTTCTTTCCTTTTGCCTTAATGTATTCCATTATGTTATCAAGTACTCACTGCAAATCTGGGAGAACGTGTTACCCACAATCTCAAGTCATGCCCAGCACAGAGGAAGCCGACCATTATGAGGGTAAAATGTAGGTGCTTGTCTTCTGCAGTCCTTTCTCTCACCTTCACAGAGCAGCGTTGGATGGGACCCAAGTGCATGAAAAACAAAACAAAACAAGAGGCTCTTTGTATGCTGTGTGTGTGGTTTGTTCCACCTACAGTAGCCACTGAGTTTCCAGATGTCTTCACTGGGACACATTGTTTCCACTACGGCTGCCAGCACACACGCAAACATGTGCTGATGTCATTGGTGGCGAAGGATGCATGTTTTTCCGAGTTGGGGGTACAACATGTAAATTATCCAGCTCTGCGGAGAGCCAAAGAGAAGTAGGATGCAAGATGAGGACGATCATTTTCCTTCACCCCCCCCCTTTTTTTTCACTCTGTTAATACTTTTACAAAAATTTCTGCATTATGTTTATTGAGTGCTTATTTTTAAATGTATCAAAGAAAAAGTGATTTCAGTGGAATTTTTTTCAGTTCCTCTTTTGGCCACATGAGGCTGGCTCCAAAACCGAGTCAAATAAACACATTTCCAGCCTGCTGCTAACAATTGTTATAATCTCTATGGCTAATCTCCCGCTTTGTGACAACTTTTGATCATTTAAACTGTACTAAGGCTCAAAGTTGTACATTGCTACTCTGGCAGCAGCAACTAAAGTGTAATGTTATGGTGGCTACATCCATCCTTTATACAATCAGGGTTTCTCCAGGCTCAGTGTTGGTCTGTGTTCTCTTAAAAATTGATGCATTTTCCTGCTATTGACCATTTAAGATTAAGTAAACGAAACTCTACTAAAAAAAAAAAAAAATCTTTGGTGTTGGTGCCAGTATTCTTAGCATGCAGGAAAGTCTTGTTTGGCACATAAGGCTTCTTTTCTTCTTTTTCATGCAGACAGGTGACAAATAGAAGGAATAATTAGCAACTTTATTAAAGATGCTGTCCAACCACGTGCCACCAGGACAGCGTCAGCGCAGCTTGGCACAATTCTACAACTCTGTGCAGGGATGAAGCACTACTCATCACGGAGGTATTGCCTCATTTTGTGTTGCAGCAATGGTGGCGGTCTAAAACGCTGGTTTAAAATGTCCCGTGGAAATTCAGCTGGGTTGTGATCTGGTGACTGTGAAGGCCATGACATATGATTCACACCATTTTTCATCCTCATCCTTGTGCCCCATGGATGCCACCCTGGAAGAGACAACTCCCATCAGAGTAGAAATATTTAATTATGGAATAAATGTGATCACTCGGAACAACTTTGCATTGATTTTCTGTGAACCTTCATTGTAGGGCGCCCAAACCAAATGCAGCACAGCAGATCCAGCAGATATCCTCACTGCAGGGGTCAGGCTTTCTGTATCTGTCTGTCCAAACACATAAACAAAAACAAAAAAGTTATGGTAAATATTGTACCTGCTTAACCTCCGCCATGCCTAAACAGCCTCTGGGCTGCAGACTCATACTCATGTTTCTAAATTGAGAAAAAGTCACAATGGAGGGTTGTTGTTGTTGTTGTTGTTGTTGCCATCTTTGGCCACGTGGTGTCTTTCCATCATAAAAATCAATGACATACTCCTGTAACGTCCACACGTGGCATTGATCCGGGGCTAAATGTGGCTGCCAGGGTGAAGTGAAGGCTGTAAATTGAAGCAGTTCAAGTGAACATGCGGCATCAGACTGAGCACATCTGCACTCTATGAACAGAGTAATGTCCCAGAATTGAAAGTAACTGAGTAAAAATACTATTTCAGTAAATATCAGATAGTGTTTAGAAAACACTACACTGACTTGGCTGCTATTCCCTCTCCCCACATCTGTCAATCAGTGATAATGGACCCCATCGGCCAAGAGGAGACCACTCCCTCCCTCTCTACGCCCTCCCTCCTTGACACACACACACACACATCAACTCTCTCTCTCTCTCTTTCTGTCTGTCCTTCTTTCTATCTCTCAGTCAGTAATAATGGAGCCCAGCAGTCCGAAGAAGATCCAGTTCGCTGTGCCTCCGCTGCAGGGACAGCTTGACCCACAGGCCGCCGAACATGTGAGTGTATCTGAGCATGTGTGTGGCCCACAGAGGTCGGTCCACGCGTGTGAGGGCTGAATAGGGCTTTTCTGTCCCGCGAGCGTTGTCGGGAGTCTTCGGTGTGTGGGTGCAGAGCAGCATGTGCGCGCAAGTCGGCATTATGAAAACCGCTGTTTGCGTATTTGAGCGACAGCGTGTGTGTTTAATGGGAACGCCGTGTTTGAGCTGCAGTGCATGTGACACTTTCAAGCGTTGTGCGAGCAGGTGTGTTTCAAGTGCGTGATATTTATGTGATTGTGAATAAATGTCAGCGAGAATTAAAACAAAAACAGACGGAAATAGCGTTTAAATAATTTAACACTAAGAAGACACCCCCACGAGTCATTTATTGTAGCTTCTACAAACATTTATGCAGCATATTTACTCCATCTCTTCCAGGAATCATAAATGTTTTTCCTTGTTTGCTTTACAAATAACTGATGACGGAAATCCATAATGGCTAAGTGACATCATTTAAATGCACTCCTGTAATAGGCAGTCACGTTATTCAGGTTCAAAAAGCATTCATGGCAAACCAGGACACCTCGAACTATCTGACCTTAATGTGGGGAAGGCTGGCAGAGGGACAGCTGATCCTGAGAAAACATAAAAGCTCAAACATCGTATATCAGGGAGTTGCTGCCTTTTTGCTGACGTCTTTATGGACTGTTTAAGGAAGTTGGTAATGAACAGCGACTGATTAGGGCCCCTCTGTGGCCGCTGGTGGGGCAGGCAGTGCGTTGGAAAGCGTCAGCGTTCCCACAAATCACAGATAAATTTCACAGATGGTTTTAAGAGACCAGCCTCTCCCCACGCAACACGAGAATGCCCACGTTCATTCCTACAGTGTGCATTTTTACTGCTGGTTAACGACATTATTCACAGCTTGTTTCCCCATGCAAAGGCAACTCTCAGTACGGTTTGTGTAAGTTCTTTCTGGTTTGCTTTTCCTCGTACGAGATAACTGAATGTCCTTTTTGGAGGGTGCTTACTTCCATGTGCAGCTGGACAACCCCCAGACTCATAATTAGCCGGGAAAATCCTGCGATTACCACCCCAAGGGTTAAGATTACATCATTGGGAATATAGGTTGAGAGTTTGATTTTTAAAATGAACTGTATTTATTTGAAATGTCCCTAATATTGGACACGTTCAAAGAATGAGGTAGAAAAATAAAAAAAGAAGTAGTTGATAGTTTCTGATTTTTTTTTTTGTTTTGTTTTTCCTTGTTCTTTGTCACGGTGGGGTATGTGGGATCATAAACCCTCACTAATAATGGTACACTCCATTAAGTTTGCACAACTGCACAGTGGTGTGTTTAATTGCGGCGTGATAATTAGGGCCGTTGGTGCCGGCTGCTGTTTTTTAAATGAAGGATTTATTTGGACTGAAGTTGGTGTTCCTAAAGCCAAGGAATGGTTTCAAGGGTTAAAAACGAAAATGTGTGTGCTTACCTCAGATCCGCCGCAGAAGACCGACTCCAGCCACGCTGCAGATCTACAGACAACCTGGCACAGGTGAGACAGAGGGAAAGAGGAAACGAGAGAGGGCCTCACAGTGAGAGGCAGAGAGGGAGACAGAGTGCTGAAAAGCAGCAGCTGTAATGGAACCTTTATTAGATTACTTTTGGTAAGTGATCTGAGCGTTTAGAGCGGGCTGATGGATGCCTACGGAGCGTGTATTTGTGCTCCAAGCTGTTATAAATCCTTCTACAGGGGAACCGACTGATTGAATAATCGGCCTGATTCATTCTGTGAGCTCAGCTCGGTGAGGCTGGCTCCAGTACAGCTGCACTGAGCTTTGTTTTTTAGCTGCCATCTTTTCCGTTTCTACGAGAAAACAAAAAAATGTTGACAAAAAAAGAAAAGAAGACAAAACAAAAACAACTTCGATTTAGAGACAGAAATCTCCTCAGAACAGAAATGAATGCACAGTAACCATAACATCAGAAGCTCTTCCCTACGCTGTCCCAGGACACTTACAAAGATCTCGAGATGTTCTCTGCGGGGTTGAAGAAAGGAACGGTATCATTTTAAACCATGGTTATTGTTCGCTTTTTAGTTTTGTGTCAAATGACACTCAAAACACAACAGTAAGAAGAAGGAGAGAGAATCTGTGACCATAACTGCACAAAAGGGTACAAAAAAACCCCAAAATGTCATTCTAGATTATTTTATCGTGTGTGCTACTAACATGACATTATTATTATTATTTTTAATCCCACCATTATTATCCGATTCTGGCCTAAAAGTGGGTAAAATTAGCAGTTGTTTGTTTTGATTTCTCTCTCATTTTCAGGCGGTATGCCACTGACAGTCTGTAGGAGGAGAAGCAGCTGGCAGCTGTGAAAGCAACAAGCATGCTCTCAAGTTTGAAACAAATAAGGTCACCGGGGCAGGAACTGCAGAGCTCATGTTCTAAATTGGTTAATTATTCTCAATATTTTGCTAGGCTCTGTTTCTGTTTCTGATGTTGACAGACATTTTTACAGTAAGTAAATAAACCTTGGTCTTTGTTAAAGTTACATCTTTAATGTTAAAAGTCCCCGAGAGCCAAAATTCTTCTTCCTCTCAGCTCACAGCTAAGATTTAAAACATCCACACTGAGCCGGGAGCAAGATTTTGAATCTCAAGGATGTCTTTTGGTTGTGATATTAGGTTTTTGTTTTTCTTATTCTCCATTGCTGCCAAAACCAACAATATTATGTCACGACCCCTAAACCCCATCCCCATGGAGACGGTGCCTGCTCCCAGACAGCCAAAAACAAACCAAAAATCAGCAAAAAACAATTCAAGCCTAAAAATTCACAAAGAAAGAACAATATAGGATCCTCTTCATAACCATCTCAAGCTTATAGTTTGGGCTGGATCAGGTGACCCTGCACCAGCCTTTAGGCCTAGGCTGCTGGGGGCTTCCCATGATACAGTGTTTCTCCTTCACTCACCTCTTTTCACTCTGTGTGTGTTTATACTCCACTCTGCATTTAATAATTAATTATTAATCTCTGTCTCTCTTTCACACCATGTATTTTGTCCCGTCTCTCTCCCCTCAGCCCCACCTGGTCGTGGCAGATGACTGCCCCTCCCTGAGCCTGTTTCTGCTGGAGTTCCCCCCCCCTGTTAAAAGGGAGTTTTTCCTTTCCACTGTCACTAAGTGCTTGCTCCTAGGGGGCTGTTTTAATTGTTGGGGATTTCTCTGTATTATTATAGGGTCTTTACCTTACAATATAAAGCACCGTGAGGTGACTGTTGTTGTGATTTGGCGTGAATTGAACTGTATTCCTCAGCACTGGGTCACAAGACCCTTCTTTATCACCAATATACACAAGCACTGTAGTTCATGCTGACTTAAACGTACTGATGCTCCAAATGTGCATTAATCCAAAGATTAAAAACATCCCTGACAAATGCACCAATAACCTGCTTTATTTGTCAAAGATAAAAAGTTTCCATCCCAAAGAAGAGGGCGGTCACAGTTTTGACGTAGATATAAATCTCTTATCTTGCTGACAGAGTTAAAGATATTTGATCCCTTTTCCTCAGCACCGGGCCAAGCAGCTGGTGAGACACTGTTCTTTTGTTTAAGATAAGATGATCACCTGCAGGTGTTGACATCAGAGAAAATTTACTGCATGGGTCCATTAAACATGGGCCTGGGGCCCTGAGGAGCCCCTGTTCCAGAGCATCCATTTAAAAAAAAAAAAAAAACCTTGTTAAGGCTCCAGCAAGGGTCAGGCTTCAAGCCAAAATGCATTGGTGAAGCCAATAAAGTTGTGCTTTAAGTGTTGCTGGAGTTTCAGCCTCTTTCGACTTTAGGTTCTTCTCCATGCACCTTGGAAGAAGGTGAAGTTGTGCCAGAAACCTCTGCTCTCTTTAAACTAACAGATGTTCTATCAGATGTTACAGAAACAAACATTTAAAGCAAAAAGACTGAAAGGACTACAAAATAAGAAAACTTCAAGAACTAGGTAAATGAGTAGCATGAGACTCAAAACAGACCAGCGGATGAGACACGATGAGCAGACATAAGCCACTTTTCAGAAACCCAAGAAGCTTTGGAAGGAGTCGGTGCGTTTCCATCATAGGGACTGGGGTCAAAATTAAATTCTGGAGGAATTATTTAATCCATAAAAAAAAGGTCTCTGCTCAGGAAGTGTCATTAATACTTGATGAAATCTTAGGAACATTAGGAGTGGCAACCGCAGCACTAAAAATATCTGATTGCTCAAGTAACCTACTCGCACCATTTACAGTGCAAATAGGCTACCTGAGCCTACTCGCACTTGAACTTAGATTATTCCATTACTGCATTCAGTTTTCTGTGTGAATCTAACAGAAGAAACAGGCGCACAGACCTGCAGCCCTGACACACAGAGCTGAGGAGAGATGGAAATCCACGTGTAAAAACAGCCATTACCATTTGAGCGGGCTCATTTGCACAAACCTTCACAGGCTTTAAGCTGCAGTGGAAACACAAGCAAAGGGCGGCGTGAGAACCTTTTATCTTATCGTAAAAAGGTTCCTGGGACTAAAAGCTTTTGGTGCTTTGAGTGGAACTATGGCTATTAAAGTAAAACAGACACAGAAATACAGAAAGCTGGAAAGAGATGCAAAACCACCAAGAAATGCAAATCAACTAAAGCAAGATGCACAACATAAAAATAAACACAATAAAAAGACAGCAGAAACAAACCAAAGAACTAAAAAGACGGGAAAAAACGATTAGAGCTAGATTCAAAACAACTGCAGATTTATCTAGAAAGACATGCAAACAGATACAAAATGCCTGCCAAAAATGCACAAGAAGGATATCACTGTTGTCACTATTAACAAATGTATTAGCTTTGGCCTTTTTGCTACAATTTTGTTTTCAGGTTTGTTTGCAAAAAAAAAAAAGGGGGGGGTAAACGATGAGTTTTACTGATCTCGTAATTAATTTGTTAAAATTCTCTGTACATAGATCACAGTGATGTCAATTGTGTGGTGAAAACCTGACACTGTGACAGCTCTGGATGCATACAGTCACAAGCAGGTGCAAAAATTATTTAAAAAAAAAAAAAGATATGAAGCAAAAGCAAAAAAAAAAAAAAAAAAAATCAAGGCCAAACTGCAGAGACTCAAAACTAAATTGTTTTGCACCTCCTTCCATGTGGGTGTATTGCTACTGTATGAATAATGGGTGAGGGGCCTTTTACATGACCAGGGGCCCATTTTCCATTTTCTCATAATCTCTCCGTGCCTGTAAGCGTGATCAATACCATAACCAGTGTCAGTAAATGCTGCACTGGGAACTTCATTTTGAACTTTACAAACTGAAGCTGGTTTGTTTTAATCTGAAATCTGTTGGATCACAGCGTGGCTTCAGGCCCCAAGAAACCCGATTATTAAAACTGACTGAGCAGCAGCCCCCCACCCCCGACACCTTTAAATGCCAGCGCTCTCACTTCAGGGGCAGGAAACATCTTTACAAAGAGGTGAGCTTATGACAAATCGATTTCAGGATAAAGCGCTCACTTGCTGCTCTTTTATCTCTCCTGCAGATGTTGGAGATCAACACAATGCCAGCGGAGACTCTCAGGTTTGTATATACACACAGATACAGGGAAAAGAGAAACACATCAACAGGTAGACTCAGTTTCAACACACATTTGTGCATCTCTGGAAAACTGAATATAATAGTCAATGTAAGAAAATAACCTTCACACTAGCGTCAATCTGTAGCAGCATCTTCTCCATAGAAGCAAACCAAATGCTAAAATGCTTAAAAACACAGTCCTTTAAAGCAGATCTAAATGTATGCTCACTCCTGAGATTTTATACACAATGACCCAGCATCTGACATCTAAATGGAGCTGTTCAGCAAGTGTGACCACCTCTATGAATGCAGCATTCAGCTGTGTGTTAACATAAGGCCACAGTCATCCTGCAGTGGAGATCCCAGCAAATTCAGTGCAAGGCCAGGCCGTGCAGAAACTGCCAAAGAACCACAAGAGCTCCATCTCAGACTCTTTGTTTGGAAGGTTTACCAGGAGAAAGGCTCTTAGGTTTGCCAAGTTGCACCTGAACAAACCACAAGATGTCCAGAAGAATGTCCTTTGGACAGGCAAACCCAAAGATGTTTGGCCATAATGCACAGTGACAGCGCAAACACCTCATACTCATGCACCAACTGGGCTTGTTATGCAGCTACAGGCCCTGGGCCCCTCGCAGCCACTGAGTCATCAGCTCCTCTGGATACCAAAGTATCCTGGAGTCAAACTGAGAGCTGCAGCTTGTCTGAAACTGGGCCATGCAACAGGAAAATGATCCCAGGCACAGCAGCAAATCTACAACAGAATGGCTGAAAAAGAAAAGAATCAAGGTGCTGCAACGACCCGAAGTCCAGATCTGAACCTGAATGCCTAGATGAATAGGTGAATGCCTGCAAACCTCAAAAAACTGAAGCAACATCATAAAGGCCCCAGATTCCTCCACAACAATGTTAGTGATGGATAAAGTACTACAAAAATGATTAATTAATTATTGCTACTAAAGGTGGTTCTGCTAGCTACTGTATACCATTTATGATAGAATTGCTAAAATCTGCTGATTAAAGTTTTTGGTCATTTTTATGCAAAAAGGAACCTAAAAACATTAACTGTACAACTTTGAATTTATTTAGACAATCCTTTGTTTGTTTTTATAAATCTAGGGGGAAAAATACAATTGATTGAATTCTGTATTATTATTTTAACATCACAACATAGATGAACTGGTGACAAATTCTGTATGGTTTTTTTTCATCCTTTGAAACAGAAACATGGAACAAAAACTTACTTAATCTGAACAAAAATCTTTGTAGATATTTGAAATATCTGAACAGAAATACTAAAAACCAAACACACACCCAAAAAAACGACGTGTTGTTAGCCATGGCTCACTGGAAAAAATTATAATTTAGCATTAGACGTAAAACATGTGAAATAAAATCAAAGTCCATAATTGTTAAACAAGCAAAAAAAAAAACAAAAAAACCCAAACATATACATTTCCACACAACCTTTCGCTATCCTCACTTCACCAATGAGCCAATTTTTATGATTCAAGATGCACAACAGCACATAAACATACGGTCGGACCCCACGTGGTCACTTGACGGTTAGAGGAGAACTTTTTGAACTTCTGTCACGATGATGGTTATCTTTTCTTTTGATCTGCAGGCTTCAGATTCCTCTCAGAGGAAGCAGAGCACCTTTGCCCCGCCCACCATGAAAGGTAAATACACGGCTGGTTTCAGCCTCGTCTCCACCGGGTTTGCAAAAATGTGCACAACATCTGCAAAAAGGCATAAAAACCAAGCTTTCCCTTGAGGAGGGGATTATAGGATTTATGTGGCCCATCACATCTATCGTTTTAATGGCTGCAGTTTTACTGTAATTAACCGCCATTAAGATGCACCTAAAATTCCACCAGAAACAACAAAGACACCAGCATGTGCATCAAAAATGCTGACTAAAAACACGGCGTTGCTGATAGAAAAGTAAAGATGCTGCAGTGTTTGTGGTCACAGAAACAGAAGGAGCGCCGTCCTGTTGATGTCTTCTGAAAATCAGTTTAGCAGCTTTCACGCTGAAGAACTTTAGGTTCTGGATAATTGGCAACAGACCACTCAACATCAGAATCAATTCAGGACAAGACGAGGACAACAATCAGCATGATGTTGGAAAATGTTCTTCAGTAAGCAACATGCAATATCAAATACATATTTTCTAGTCATAATAAAAACTAGTAACTTGTCCTTGGCATGTGCTTTTCCTTCAGTTTGGCCACTTTAAATATCTTTTATAGAAAATAATCGTGACCGTGACAGCCTATAACGCCTGCGAGGTCATTTCTTGCAGCTGTGTACACAGCAGTGTGCTCCCCCTCTCTCAGGTTTCATGGTATCTATATGTTCTGCCTTTAGGATGCAAGTTCTGTTTGTTTTGTTTCACATGCTTGTTGTTCTTTCGTCTGATTTCCTTTTGTCTGCCTGAGTTTTGGGCCTGGTTTCTTTTCTTTAGCCTCTGGCCTGGTTTTTCCTAGCCTGATTTCCAGCTGGCAGCGTGACAGAGAAAAGATAGTCAGGGTTACTTTTAAGAGCTTGCTTTCTTAAATGGAGATTATGCTTGTCCCCATTTGCTTTCATATATATATATATATATATATATATATATATATATATATATATATATATATATCCTGCCACGGTGGTGGATCATGTTAAACATGGACAAAATTTGAAATAAAGAAGTCAGTGTGTGTTCATGTAATCTATGCGAGGGTCTAGAATGCTCCAAAGGCTTGAGTTGGTTGTACAGGGACCAAATGGCTCGTAGCAACAGGCCAGACACCTCATGCTCCCAAAGTACCTCCCACAGGATCTCCCAGGGGACATGGTCAAATCCATCCACAAAGCACATGTAGGCTCAAATGTACCCGCCTCAATAGGTCCTCCTTTCCACGACCAGGACAAAAACCACATTGTTCCTCCTGAATCTAAAGATTGATTAACGGACAGACTTGCTTCCTCAATACCCTGGCATAGACTTTACTGGGAAGCCTGAGCAGTGTGATCCCCTTCTAATTAAAGCACACCCTTCAGTTCCCCTTCTCAATGATGGGAACCACCACCCCAGTCTGCCAATCCAGAGGCACTGCCAAAGATCTCCACGCGACGTTGTAGCAGCATGCCAACCAAGACAGCCCCACTCAGGACAAATCTCATCCATCCTTGGGGCCCTGCCACCAAGGAGTTTTTAACTGCCTCAGTGGCCTCACCCCCAGTGATGGGTGAGCCGTCCCAGTCACGCCTGGACTGTGCTTCCTTTACAGAAGATGTGTCAGTGGGATTGAGGAGATCCTTGAAGCATTCCTTCCACTGCCCGACTAGATCCTCAGTTAAAGTCAGCAGCACGTCACTCCCAATGTACACCACATGCGTACAACACTGCTTTCTCCTCCTGACAGCTTACCAGAATCGCTTTGAGGCTGACTGAATGTCTGGTTCCGTGTTTGCTGTGAACAAACTGTAGTTTGAACAGAAGTCCAACACCACCACTTGGGTTCAGAAGAAGCAGGAGAGTTCCCTCAGTCACACTGTTGTTGTCCATGTGAGCAATGAAATCCCTATGGGGGGGATACTCTCAGCATCCCACCCAGTGATTCCAAGAAGGCTGAGTACCCTGAACGACAGTCAGCTCCACCTCGCACAGTACCTCAGACTCATCAATTTGTCTTGGGAATGACACATACAAGTCCTGCACAGTGGTCAGAGGGATTTTAAGCCATTCTTCTTGCAGGATAGTGGCCAGGTCACGACGTGATGCTGGTGGAGGAAAACGTTTCCTGACTCGCTCCTCCAAAACACCCCAAAGTGGCTCAATAATATTTAGATCTGGTGACTGTGCAGGCCATGGGAGATGTTGAACTTCACTTTCATGTTCATCAAACCAATCTTTCACCAGTCTTGCTGTGTGTATTGGTGCATTGTCATCCTGATACACGGCACCACCTTCAGGATACAATGTTTGAACCACTGGATGCCCGAGAATGGTTCGGTAGTCCTTGGCAGTCCTTGCAATGCCAAGGGAATGCCATGATATGGCAGCCCAAACCATCACTGATCCACCCCCATGCTTCACTCTGGGCATGCAACAGTCTGGGTGGTACGCTTCTTTGGGGCTTCTCCACACCGTAACTCTCCCGGATGTGGGGAAAACAGTAAAGGTGGACTCATCAGAGAACAATACATGTTTCACATTGTCCACAGCCCAAGATTTGCGCTCCTTGCACCATTGAAACTGACGTTTGGCATTGGCATGAGTGACCAAAGGTTTGGCTATAGCAGCCCGGCCGTGTATATTGACCCTGTAGAGCTCCCGACGGACAGTTTTGGTGGAAACAGGAGAGCTGAGGTTCACATTTAATTCTGCCGTGATTTGGGCAGCCGTGGTTTTATGTTTTTTGGATACAATCCGGGTTAGCACCCGAACATCCCTTTCAGACAGCTTCCTCTTGCATCCACAGTTAATCCTGTTGGATGTGGTTGGTCCTTCTTGGTGGTATGCTGACATTACCCTGGATACTGTGGCTCTTGATACATCACAAAGACTTGCTGTCTTGGTCACAGATGAACCAGCAAGACGTGCACCAATTTGTCCTCTTTTGAACTCTGGTATGTCACCCATAATGTTGTGTGCATTGCAATATTTTGAGCAAAACTGTGCTCTTACCCTGCTAATTGAACCTTCACACTCTGCTCTTACTGGTGCAATGTGCAATTAATGAAGATTGGACACCAGGCTGGTCCAATTTAGCCATGAAACCTCCCACACTAAAATGACAGCTGTTTCAGTTTCATTGTCCGACCCCTGTACATATTTTGTCAAAGAAGAGTATGGTAAGCATTTGCAAAGTGTTGATAATGCAACATTTACAATGTTCCCCATGTTCAAATATATTTTTATACACGACATGTGAATGCGATCTGATTGGCGCTTTGATCAGAAGCACAAATTTGCAGTGACTTGTAGTGATTGTCTGAGCAGCTTCAATTAGGAAAAGTTGCCAACTCCGGCAGCATCTCATCTCAGAGCACCTGTGTGATGTCTTTTATCGCTGCGTGACTTTCCTGCTGCAGTTGTCGTCATTTTGTTATCATCTCTGGAGCTGAATAATTTATGAAACTATTATAGAGCTACTTGGAAAGTAGAAATCGGAGGGAGTGATGCAACTGCTGCAGAACAGGAGAGGCTGGTTGAGGGGAAAAAAAAACTTTGTATTTTCTGTGGTGATTTTTTTTTTGTATCCAGGCAAGACTGGCAACTCTGCTTTAAGAGTATGCAGAAAAAGGTGCAGGTTTTATGAGGGAAAGTTATAAAGAGGGAAAAAACACAGCGCATATGAGTCGGTGTGCAGAGAGTGCAGCACTGACTTGAGTCCGGGAAGTGGAGACCATAAAAGCTTTTCTTTTATTGATCCCGGCTGAGCGTGCGTGCGTGTGTGTGTGTGTGTGTGCCTGCATGCGTGTGTTTGTGGCTAATAGCCTCTTGAGTAACTGTCTATACACTAAACCCATAGCAAGCATTTCCATTCTGTTGGATAAGGAAAAAAGTTTCATTTATAATCCCTCACAGTGTGGTGTTGCATGTGTTTTTTTTTCACTCTCTCTTGCTTTTAAAATACTTCATTAACGCCCCGTCAACCCCCCACCCCCCCAAAAAAAGTATAAGCTTGGAAAAACTATGAAAACCGTCCAATATGATAATCACATTATTTCCAGTTAACATGTTTTTTCCCACACATATTAACCTTGGTTTGTAGGTTTATGATGCACTATAATTAAAGCAGACAAAGCGGCCTTCAGGCGACTGCTGTGATTTGGTGCAATACAAATACAATTTAATTGAATAACAGGAAAGATTCTACCTTCAAGCTTTGTGTTGCCAAGAACTAAGAGCTATATGTTCCTTTTTGATGTTGGTGCAGTGTTCTTCTCCTTAAGAGGGTAAGTTTGTACAGTAAAATCAGCAACTTTCCACAAAAACATGCAGCTACGTATCTACAAGTGATACAAATCCACGTTTTAAACCTGATGTGAGTGAAACTGTTTCTCTAGTTTTCTAATCTGCTCAGTTTCTATTTTCAAACTCTTGTTACAGCTTTGGTTCAACTAATTAATTTTACATTTGTCACTGTGGGCTGTTTATGCTCTTAAGCGATGTGCCTGTAGTTGGTGTCTCCCCCACTAGAGGTGCTCTTCTCTCCTCAGAACTTCAGCTGGGGGTGGAGCAACACCTTCTGGGGGCGGGGCTCTGTGAGACTGACACCGAGCTGAGCCCAATCACAGCACAGCTCTATGCTACCGCTTCCATGTGGGCTAATCACAATGGGCCAGAGGAAGCCAATGGGAATGAAGCGAGTCTGCTGTTAGCCAATGAGGAGAGAGGAATGGCAGAGAGCAAACGTTCAGGGGGTAAAATATGTTTAGCTGGAAATGCGGACACGCACACTGGCCTGCAATATACTCCAAAAAAAAATCAATCACTTTTTTCTAGAAGTAACGCAAATAATGACTTTATTTACTTCGGTTTTAAGGCCAGTTAGTTTAATGGCTTCCACACCAACCAATAGTTGGTAAATGCTCCTAAACAGAAAAATGCAAATAAAGACAGAAAACATAAATGTAAAATTTGACATGACAAAGTGTCAAAATCTGATTTTTTTGGAGTAAACTGTTGGCCTTACATACACACACAGAGAGAACGCACGCACTAGCGTTACTTTCAAAGGACTAAATTATGATATAGTGGAGTTATCAGCAGCAAAAGCAAGATTAAGTTGCTCGAGTACTGCAGCTAAAGTTTGAGTTTATACTAAAAAAAAGTGACACAGTGACAGCTGTAGGTGCCACATATGAGATGTTACTACTGTCATCACCTTTTGGACTACAGGTATGCAACCAACGCAGATACGCTTCTGTGCGGTCTTCCAAAAGACCTGAGAAACACTACATAACAACGATGATGCGATGCAAAGGTAGGGTGCTAAATGGATAAAAAGTGGGCTCCAACAGAAACGCGGACCGCAGAGAAAGGCGTGCAAAAACAAATCAAGGACCCAAAGTGCAAATGAGGAGCACAGAGAAACGGCTGCACTGGACAGTTTCCATTGTTAACACTCGGTTTCCCTTTTCTTTACGAAGAAGTTCTGTGTCTGGTATGACCTCTGTACTTTCAGTGGCAGGTGCTAGGCTAAAGCACCAACAACAGCACAAACATGAGCACATGTGTAGCCCACATGGTGACAGTGCAGAGCATCACAGTGTGTGGACGATGGTCTGCAACGTTCTGTGTAGGAACAAAGCGGCCCCATGAAGTAAGTTATATCACTTAAAGCCAAGCGGATCTTGCTGTACTTGTGTACATACAGAAACTATAACATTGGTGTAATGCTTTATTTATAGTACAGCCAAGCCCCATGCATTCAGGCCTGGAATGTCACCACGAGGGACATGAAAGTGTTGTTGTACAGAAAGACTTCTAGAATACAGTGTTCAGCCTGCCGCCACAGCAGTCCAACTTTAGACAAGCAGAAGATAATGGATGTATAAATGCAGTGAAAACACAGTCAGCTGATTAGCCCAAGGACAAATACCTCCATGAAACTAATGTAGTAGGATGTAGTTAATAACATAGCTTACATTTTACCAGTGCAAAAATACGCCCTTTTATCTTCATAGCTCTGAGAATCTGTTTTGACTCAGTCAGGTCTCTTCCCTCCCTCCAGCATATCAGGAAAAGTAGCTGTTCGGGATTTATTAGCTCGGTTTCACTTCTGATGGCAGAGTTATGCAGACACCCCGGTGTATAAATTCAAACGGCATCGATCACCGCAGCGGAGATTCAGTGCAGTACCATAAATTAAGCTTTAGCCTGTCAGCCGTTATTGCCTGCGCTGCTCTTATCAGCCACTGCAGGCTAGACCCGATAAAACCGCCTGCCAGTGACACACGGCGAACGGAAAGGTAGCAACCAGCTGGTGAGGAAAGCAGAACGTCTACCAGCTTAAGAGGCAGATATTTTTCTCAGCTGACAGAAAGACCTGAGCGGAGAGGGTATTGGAAGAGAACTATGATTGTAAACAGCTGCTGCTTTGACTCCAAACATTTAAGTTTAAAACCCGCAATTTCTGTAAAAATAATCACTGATGCGCACACACACACACACACACACACGCTAATCTGCACTCTGTGCTCAAATCATCATACTAATCATCATGCTTATAGTGTATGCTTTGAAATTTCTTGACCACTAACATCACTCCTGTCTCTCCCTCTCTTATCCTCTTGTGGCTTTGCATGATGTTCCACTTCTCCCACTCCCACTCCTCTTCCCGTTTCTCAGATTTGTCACGTGACCACAAAAAGGAAGCGTCCAGTCCCGACTCTGTCTCCCGATAGCTGCCTTTCATCTCTTCGCCCCTCAGTAACCAACTTTCCCCCCTCCTCATCTTTCTCACTGGTGTTCACCACATCTCACTAACACTCCGCTTCACTCTGCTACACCTGTATGCTGAATGCTTTGGTTTGGGAGCAGCTTTCACGCGCGCACAGGAAGATTTTAGCTGAATGTACCAACTTTGAAAACTTTGGCTGTAAAAAAAATAAAGATGCATTATATTCAAGCTCTTCTTTGTCCTGCTTCGTCAAAACAGTTTTCAAACATATATTTTAGGCTCCAATTTTGTAGTATTTTGGGGTTTGGCTTCATGTCGCGTGTGGTTTGAACACGTTTATGCAAAAGCACATTTTTATCCTTCCCTGATGTCTTATTCCTCCTTTAAACGTGAAAGCACACGGGAATAGGGCAGGGCACAGCGCTGGGACGACCATTAAGAGATTAAAGCATTTAGATCTGCTGCGGCTCGACTATTTGGAGATCAACATCTGCGTGTCGCTGCATTAACATCTGAAATGTCTCTGTGGGGTTGTGAAGGAGTGTTTGGTTTACGCAACAGGAGTCCCGGTGTTTTTAAATCTCTCAACCCCGAGGATTGTGGATTTCCCATTATAAATATTATAAATGGTGTATCTCTGAATCCAGCTTAAAACTATGTTTTCAGATAATAACCCGACATCATCATAATATTTGACACGGACAAGAAACCTTCAGAGGCCCCGAGATGTATCCGTGTGCCAGCTTCAGTTGCTCAACTCTGTTGTAAGATTTTTAAACTACTGGGTTCGCTTTTTTTTAAAAAAAAAAAAGAAAAATTCACATTTTGCTCTAACAGCAGGCTGCTTTATTATACGCCCCTGTGGCAGTGTCATTAACTTTTGCCTGCATCTCTATCTCAACTTTTCTTCTCTTTCTCCTCACCCTCCAGTCGCAACTGACAGCTGTCCCTCCCTGGTACAGCCAGAGGTCTCTTCCTCTTCTGGAGAAACATTTTAACGTCAGCCGTCAGCTGACCAGCTTTTCTCGAAGTTTAGTCTTCGTTGAAAAATAGTCCCAAAATGAAAGCTGTGCCGATGCCAGAGACGTAACCTTACAGCCTGCTGGATGTCCTAATGAAACACCATCTTGTTGGACTTTCTAGCAAGAAGCTGATGTTATTGTTAGATAATCATTCTATTGATATTAACAAAATATCCCTAAATGAGACGCTAATAAACGTAATAAAGTCAAGAAATAAACATGCCCCAAAAGTGTGACTGGGGCACCTGGCTTCCTGTTCTGATGTCTCTTTCTAAGCTCACTGATCTGAGCTGGACAATGAAACACTTGCTTCACAGGTCCATAATGCTGACACTGGGGGTGGGGGCGCACTGAGTCCAGGCATCTATGCTCATCATATAATAAATGAGCGAGAACCCCACTGAGACCAGAGGAGGAGACACAATAAGGAAACTACTCCTATTTGGCTTGATTTGACAATTTTGTTCTCATTTCATTTCTAGCCATAATTAGCAAAGATGGTGTATAGGTGGGGCTGAGAAGAAGTGTCAGAACAGAAGGTACAAGCAAATATCATGAAACACTTGGACACCCTTGCCTTTCTGACACACTAAAATACAATAATTATATCTGAGTATCTGCTCATTAAGTATGTGCTATGTTTTAGTAGCCAGATGCCAAATAATTTCAAAATTACCCAATATCAGTATTGTCCAATTGAGTTAATGTGACCACAAATTATTGAGAATAAGTGTTTAATTACTGTTTGACAAGCATAACTGTTGTTCAGTGTTTTGTACTAGTTTTAATAAATACCTTGTCCTGTCTCCCTCCCCTCACCCCCGACCGGTCACAGCAGATGGCTGCCCCTCCCTGAGCTTGGTTCTGCTCAAGGTTTCTTCCTGTTAAACGGAAGTTTTTCCTTCCCACTATCGCCAAGTGCTTGCTCACATGGGTCGTTTTGATTATCCGGTTTTCTCTGTGTGGGTGCGTAAGGAGTTCGGGGAGGCCACGGTGAAAGATTTTCAGATGGCCTTAAAGCAATTCTGCCAAACCGTCAGGCGACTCAGGAGGGGTCAGGCACTGCTGACTTCAACTGAGGCTATAGTCGGGCGGTTGAGGGAAGTACTTTGAGGACCTCTTTAATCCCAGTGACACACCTTCTGTAGTGGAAGCAGAGTCTGGGGAGTTCCTGAAGGCTCTGGATGTTGTGGGGCTGTCTTGGTTGACACACCTCTGCAACATCACGTGGAGATCTGGGGCGGTGCCACTGGATTGGTAGACCGGGGTGGTGACCCCCATCTTTAAGAAGGGAGACCGGAGGGTGTGCTCCAACTATCGGTGGATCACACTCCTCAGCCTCCCCAGTAAGGTCTATGCCAGGGTGCTGGAAAGGTGGGTCTGTCTATTAGTCAAACCTTGGATTCAAGAGGAACAATGCGGAGTATGGGGTGTCTGGCCAGTAGTTGCGGGCCATTCAGTCCCTGTACAACCAGAGTGAGAGCTTGGTCTGTATTGCCGGCAATAAGTCAGACTTGTTTCCTGTGGGTGTTGGACTTTGCCAGGGCTGCCCTTTGTCACCAATTCTGTTCATAAGTTTTATGGACATAATTTCTAGGCGTAGCCAAGGCTTCCGCCTTGGTGGCCTCAGAATCTCATCTCTGCTTTTTGCAGATGATGCGGTCCTGTTGCCTTCATTAGGTGGTGACCTCCAGCTCTATATTCTCTCTTCTCTGTATTATTGGATCGTCTTTACCTTCCAATATACAGTGCCCTGAAGTGACTGATTTGGCACGTTGTAAATAAAATGGAATTCCTCAATTATATATAACTTTTAATAATAAAGTTCTACACCCAGGTTGAATATACAACTTCCATAATGGACTTGGTGTATATGTGTGTAAAAACAATGGGTTTTCTTCTCTTTGTAGGTAATCAAGTGCAAGCTCATGTGAGTTAAAAAAAAAAAAAAAGACTCATTACACTTGTGTACATGTGTCGTGTGCTTTTGTCCAGGTAAGCTGGAAAGCTCTGTACCAGAGGAAGAGGAGGAGGAGGAGGATGGCAGCGCTCGGGATGACTAATCCAGCAGAGAAACCTCAGCACAAAACAGGCGGCCAATTTAATGTGGATATTCTGGACAAACTCCCAACTCAAGTCTAGCACCTACTGTCCATGTCAGGGCATCGGCTGGTGGGAGAGCTGACCTGTGTCCAGGCTTTATAAAGAGCAATTAAGGTTTTAATCACAGTAGGTAAAGAAACGTGTTAAACGAGCATCTCCTGCTTCCCTTTAAATAAACTGGAAGTGACCGAGCAGACGGTCACCTCACCACAGCTTAGGACTAACATCTGAGTACGATACTATACACATATCCCAACACAATTAAAATGACCAGTTCATGAAAGGAAATGAAGTTAATTCAAGGTACGAGGGAAATTTGTTGAAATTTTTATATCATTTTAAAGTTGTACACTTCAATATTAAGAAGAAAGAAATCTAGATACATTGTATTTTATATACAGTCTGCTAGCTTGGCTGTTGTAATGTAGCCAAGAAAGCTAGATAGCTAAAGTTAGCTACACTGAGCAGCTAGATAAAACTTAATCAGTGGATACATTTACTTGCCGTAATGTAAAAACAAATATGGAATAAAAAAATTAAATAAAAACAGCTAAAACATTACCGTCCAGCTTCACTTCTACATGACTGATATCAATTTAATTCTTATTTGTAATACTTTCTCACCACAAGTTTTCAAAAGGTCCACTGTGTGACTGTTTGCAGGTGGTTTGCAAAGCATCCAAAAACAGCCTTCAGAATTTAGATCAAGGTTGGCCTGATTGCCAGGTCGACCCTGAAGGAACCGATTCTTCAAACCTTTTGTTATCTAACTGGAAAAGCACAAAAAACAGAATAATGGCTCACTCAGGTGCAAAGGTCATTGGGGTTTTTTTTTTCCATTCCTGTCTTATTAAATTGCATACCATGATAACGATCTGTTGTGTTACATTTTAATTTCTTGTTATTCCTTTCCTGCAGTTTATGCTGAAATGTCAGCTTATAATTTATTTTCAGTTGCTTAACTCAATGAACGGTTTAAAAAAAATCTGCAGTCAAGCACTGGAAATTCTCAATTTAATTTGCTGTAATTATGCATCATCAGACAATCTACAGTTTAAAACTTTTTTAATAAACTGCATTTTTGATGAGAAATGACTTGCTGTACTATTATATTACAACGGGCTAACTTTGCAGGGGAGTCCTGTCTTGCTTTAAGTTGCATTTCTGGTTGACCTGTATATGCAATATGCATCATTGGCACTTGATAAATAACAGCGATAACATGTCAAAATTGAGATTATGTAGGCTGCACCCTTAGACACCAGGAAATGGTCTTCCCTTTAATAAGCTTTAATGGGATGCCTCCTGGTGGCTTTCGTATGGCACAGCAAGGCTGAATCCATGTAGAAACTAATTTCTAAAGGCCTTTCTCCAATTGGCTTTTATCCAAAAAGCAACATCTTATTAACATTCCCATTTACATATTTATAGCAGTTCAGTTTGCTGTAGAAGCCTCGCAGGAACAACCAGGATCAGAGTCCTGAGTGGCTACCTGTTTAAGGTCTATACTTACTGGCTTTCAGCTCACTCCAACGCAGGCAGCGGCACACACACACGAGTTCAGGTCTGACACAGCCCTACAGTTTATTTTATTCATGTCATTTAAGTTACAAGTCGGAATCAGAAACACAAAAAGAAAAAAAGAAAAGAAAAAACAGAAGAGGTTAGAAGGTAAAACAGCAACCATTCCACATCAAATGGCAGGATGTGTCCACGGGTCTGTCCTTACACGCTCAGAATGCAAACTAACCCACTCGCCACAGTCGAAACAAAATACTTTTAGCTTTTTTTTTAAACGGTGTTCCTGCTACATACTGTAAACGACTCCACTATTCAGCCGCTTTCAGATTCACCACCAGCTGTGGGTAAAAGTGCTAAGCAGTATGCAGACTGAACTTTCAGACAGACAGCGCCCTGGGGTTAGTATTACATTAGCGAAGGGCTGGCATAAGGTGAGTGTGGTTTGTGTCTCATTATGAAGCCCTTGCCGTGATTGAGGAGGAAAAAAAAATATTTATATATCAGACTGCACTTTGTAAAAGTTGTCCATCCGTCCTTTAAGGTCCTGCACAACCATCGCAAATATTGGTGGATGCCCCGTCGAGCAGTCAAAGTCTCACTGACGGCGTATAATAATTTATTTTTAGCGTCTTATTGCAGCTCCAGTTTATTATTTTTCCATTAGTGTTATGATTTAATTGCCTTCTGATTGAGAACTAGTTAAAATTACCTTAGTATTAAAGTTAAATATTTATATAACCTGGGATTAGAGGGTCAGCCATCATCAGCTGCTGCTGCTAAGGTGCCGTTGAAGCAAGGGATGCCCCCCCAGCTGCTTCAGCAGGGCTTCAAAACAATGTTCACACCTCAGGCTTTTTCCAGGAGCCACAAGTCGGCTCATTCAGCACCTACTGAAGTTTCAGCAGGGGATGTGAGGGTGGGGGTATCTGCAGGTGTAGCAAGTGTTTTCTTCTGCCTGTTCCCGCAAAAGTTTAAGAGAGCTGCCGCAGAGTCCGCGTCAACCACCCAAACGCCCGAGATGGCATTTCTCACCCAAACACTCCGACACTTCCAAGCCCTGATACACAATTGTTTTTTTTTTAGTGTCAACACATTTGGCAAATCATCATTGTCGTCATCATAAAAATAACAAAACATAAACATTAAAAACAGACAGCTTCACATCAAAGTAGAATACAGATATTATATCTTTACCCACAAAATGCTCATGTTACGACTAGCTAGAAAAAAAGAAAGAAAACATCACCATGTTATACAAGAGTGTGTGTGTGTGTCTGTCTGTGTGTGTGTGTGTGTGTGTGTGTGTGTGTGTGTGTGTGTGTGTGTGTGTGTGTATGACATGGTCAAAGATTAGTGTTCGTAACCGTAGATCTGCTCGGGATGTTTGTGTATGTGTGTGTAAACTTACATTAACGAGCAACACGTCTTTCAGTAACAACACAGGAATCCTCACCCACCCCTGCCCCACCCCTCGATAAAAGAAATAAAATTATAATAGCCCCACAAAAACATCAGAATCATCTGCATTCTCAAAGTAAGCATCCAAAAAAATCCGTCACCACATAGTAGCAATCAGCCGGCCACTAAAAATCTCAAAACTTTCATTGCAACAAAAAAAAAAAAAAAAAAAAAAAGGAAGGGGAAAAAAAAAAGAATATTTAGTGTCAACTATATATATACTATATATTTATATTTTTGTTCTTTTATACTAACCAAACATTATGTATTGTATGTGTTGCTGCGGTCATGGTCCCTGGCAACATCATGGAAAAGGTACAGTGATTAAAATAAAGACACTGATCCCCCAACTTCATCCAGCTCGTGTGTTTGTGTTTCTGTTCACATGTTGTGTGTGTGTGTGTGTGTTTTAATCTGAGCACTTGTGTTTCATATGCTCTTCTTACATTTTTATGTACCTCTTCTGTATTTTGAACTGACTTGTTTTCAGATGCTACGTGTTTAGAGTGTTACATGTCGACAGTGTTGCTTTTTTTTTTTTTTTTTTTTTGTGTGTGTGTGTCTGAATATGCTGAGGCTTTGTAGGCATAGATTAGTGTGTTTAGTCTGGATTTAGTGTACTCTGGTAGTGTGTATTTGTTTTGTCTGTGTCCCCATTCAGTGGCACACCGTAAGGTATGCCTTCGCTGTGTGGTTAGTGTGTGTGTGTGTGTGTGTGTCTTTATGCGTTAGCGCTGATGCTCTGCTTATAGACGGCATGGTAGGCGTTTCGCAACAGGACATAAGGGAAACAGGACTCGAGCAGGTCCATGGTCAGGAAGGGAGACTCCTGCACAATCTGAAGCACAAAAGAAATACACAACAACTCTTATTGGAAATATACGTTAATATACTGAAATGTACTGTAATTTAAAAACTAGTTACGCACCTCAACATGACCCCACAATCATAATTTTGTGCTTTTTTGTAATTAACATCAAACCAATTTAAATTTCACCCCCTGGTGGCAGCATGTCACCAATGGGTGTGTTGAGAGGTTTTCCAATCAGTTTCCTTTTTGATATTTGTTTTTAGCCACGCCCTCAGAAGGCTGTGCTTTTTGCCAGGTCACCACTGTAAATAAGAATCTCTTCTTAAGGACTTGCCCAGTCAAATAAAGGTTACACTGACTCACACAAGTACAGCCCAGTCCAAGTTCAACTCATGTCGATCTCTCTTGAACACGGTACACTGATTTTTTTTCCCTTCACATTCTGATGATAGGCATTAAACACGTGATCAAGTGCCTTTTAAAGGGGATGATTCATCATAGAAACTCTCCTGTGCATGAGGTTTTCTCACCATGTCCAGCAGCAGGTAGACTGATTCTCTGTTGCGCGTCGTCATCTTGTCCGTTTCCTGACCTATCTTCAGCAGGCTGGATGAGGCCAGCTACACACAAACATGTTGCAGACCGATATTTAGAGTCTCACTAGTTAAGCATCAATTCATTTAATTAAATTTCAGATTTTTTTTTTGACAAAAAAATAGTGAATTAGATGCCATTTTTATCAAAGAAAATGTGACTTGATTACATAATTACTGGAGCAGAACCTCCAATACATCTAAATGTTTCCTGCCTGCTTTGCCACCTTTATACTTCTTCCCCAACTGGAGGTAACTGGAGGGATGAAAACCATGTGATAATTGACCCAAAAATCTCCCCATAGATATTCAACTGGACTCAGATCGAATGACTGTCAAGGTCATATACATACATACATACATACACATACACACACACACACACACACACACATATATATATATATATATATATATACACATATATATATATATACACATATACACACACACACACATATACACACATATACACACACACATATATACACACATATACACACATATATATATATATATATATATATATATATATATATATATATATATATATATATATATATATATATATATATGACCTTGACAGTATATGATATATATCATTTTCACAGACATCAAACTGTTCAGTCAGTCCCCATATCCGAAGGACTGGAGAACTGTCATCCTCAAAGATTCCCAGATGGATAAATAGGTTTCATTAGAGGATAAAGCTGGACAACTTTTAAAGGGGACAAGGGAATCCAAATAATACCTCTAAGCCATACAATAGTCACCAGACACCTCTATTGTAGGTTTGTCCTTTAATTTTTCTACATCATCCGGACTACAGGATGAAAAACCAGTGCCCTGCAGAGGTGCCAAGATAGCACCACACTAAATTAGAAAAAACTAATTCCAGTCATAATGTAAATTTCTATCAAACATGAAGAAAAAAAAACAAACTAAGTCTTACAGCCAGGAACTCTTTGAGGCGGTCCTCTATGCTTCCCTTGTGGATGGTGAAGAGAGCGGCAGCGATCTGGTTGATGGCTTTGGCCAGGCAGTGGATGTTGTTACAGTGGCCTGTAGGAGGCAGCAAACGCACACCGTCAGCTGAAGGACGAGCGATCATTAACTGTGGTTTCATTTCGCACATGTGACTTTCACGCCAGAGAAAATCTCAGGTGTATAAAACCTGGATCTGTCAGTCCTTGGTTTTTATTTCCGCATTTCATCCAGACACACATTATGTGAGCATGTGACATGCGTGAGAAGTATATGAATATAAAATGTGCATGTAATCATGAGGTTAAAGAACTGTTAGTGCTGCTGCACTGGTGCCACGTCTTAGGACACGCTCCTGGAAAAACCAATTGCTGGTTAAGACGCAGTCTGCATACTAACAATGGTGGAGCCCATTACAACTCATTATCCTTTTCAAATGTCCCTTATTAACAATGGCGCCTTTCATTTCAAGGTTGTTATGCGGCAGCGTCTTGATAATTCAAGACCTTGAGTGACGACTCTCTTTGATACCTCATCGAAAAGCCTCATGTATCTGCAGCGGGGTCCCTCCATGGAACTAAATATCAAGTCTGTAGAACTGAATAAATCTTTTAAGCAAAATAAATAAAAACACACACAGGTCAGGTGGGGGTAAACAGACCTTTAAAACTGATTAATTATTTAAAAAGTACACATAATGAAGATGATAATATGTCTCTAGTGCACACAAATGAATCAATCTCAGGGCACAGGGTCAACATCATTTGCATGCAGAACAGTCCTGCGCCCTGAACGCAGTAAATTATGTTTCCTGCAAAGAGGAATTTTTTCCTTCAGCAGTGAGTCATTACTTATTATCCCCTTTACTAACAAATATTACAGCTAAAACTGTGGGGACAAAATAAGGGAGGGGAAACAATTTGTATCACAAACAAATATACTTAAGTGCACCATGTATTATAATTTCTGTCTGTAACGACTTGAGTCACAACAAATTTTCCTGCATAGAGTTTTAGCCGACTCCAAACCAAAAATCAATCATCACCAATGACTGGAAAAAAAAATGTAAACACTAGATCAAATCCTTTTGAAATACCCGGAGGGCAGCAGAACGTTCATAAGTCATATTTAACTTCCAGCACATGTCTGGTGATTTTTAGGCTTACAGCAAAGTGAACATGACAAAGAAGGTGGAACAAAACTCTCACACCAACCCTCTGCATCTCCTCCTTCACTGCATCCATGAATTTCCTCTGTGGTCTTCAGCTTTTCCTCCTGCCTGGCAGCTCCATATTCAACCACCTTTGTCCAATATATCCATTATCCAAACCATCTCGGCGTTTCTCTCTAAACCACTCAGCCTGAGCTGCCTCTCTGATAAACTCATTTCTAATCCTGGTCACTCCCGACAAAAAAAAAAAAAAAATCTGAAATCTTCATCTCTGCCTCTTCCAGCTCAGCCTCCTGTCTTTATGTCGGCACCACCATCTCCAAACCATACATTATAGCAGGACTCAGTACCATCTACCAAACCCTCCCTTTCACTTTTGCTGCCATCCTTCTGTCAAATCTCTCCTGAAACTTGTCTCTACCCACTCTACCCTGCCTGCACTCTCCTCTTGACCTCTGGCCTATCATGCTTTTTATAATAAATAAATAATGAAAGCAAGAGTGCCGCTGAGCAGGTGCAAACACTTGGCTGTTTGGGATATGCAACAAGGGGGGTGGAGGATGAGGGCAAGGTGCTATTATAGTAAAGTCAGAGAACAAGTGTGTGAGTTTTACATCCTGTCCTGCTGTCACTAGCACACGCCTCTTGTCACTATGGGCTTCTTTCTAGTCAGTGATCCACCTGGCAGGTGTAGACTGGGAGACAGAAAGTAGTTCCTGCAGGAAAATGCTCACTGCGAGGAAGTTCTGTGTTCTCTCTTCATTTGCACTTCATACAGCAAATATAAAATCTGTGTGAGAGCCACTTTAAACAGATCCTTTTTAATGAATCTACAAAAAACAAACAAAACAAAAAAGCATGGCTGCCTTACCTTCTATGGCGGGGCTGTACTGTGACATCACGTTGCTGGCGAGCGTTGGCAAAGAAACAGCCACGAAGACCATGAGCAGACAGGCGATCTTATACTCCTCCTCTGGGCTGATGTTCTCTGCAGACAAACATCAGGACGGTCATGCAGACAGGCCGCGCGGCTCCTGGACCGTGTTCGTGTGTGGCTGTGTTTGTGACTCACCGCTCTTTTGAGAGGAAAGAGCCACCACCAGAGCCGGGTCGATCTCACAGGGCAAACCTGCTGCTGAGGACAGCTCGTAAACATTCATGGCCACCTGGAAACACACAAAACGGCCACATAACGCAAGGCGGGGAGACACCCGGGAGCTTATCCACTTTGACGAGTCTGTCGGTGCGTTTTACCTTCATGTCCGTCTCTCTGGGAATGTGGTCCTTGAAATCCTCCACTGAGCTGACCAGGAAAGGAATGTGACAGGACAAAACCTGGAAAGAGCAAAACAGAGACAGACCACTAAGAGAGGAGAGACGGAGAATCAGTGCTGAAGAGCAAGTATTCCAACATATTTACAAGTGTACCTTCCAGCAGTATTCATCTATCAGGGGTTTGGAAAGTTTCAATGACTAAGAGTCAATTAAAAGGAGCCAACAAAAGAGATACGCACACATAAACACCTGTACACAGTGTCTTCATGTAAAGTGTGATTACATTTATTGATATTTTTAGATTGTTTTGAACTATTAATAAGGTGGCATATCTAAACCAGCTATTTGTCAGTGTTAGGAGGGTTAGGTCTGTTGTTAGGAGAGGAGTCAGTTTTCCCTAATAGATTTAGCCGGAATCCTAGAAAATTTTATACTGGATATTTATTCATAATAATTCACCTGTAACCTGACAGGGACATAATGCAAACTAAAGCTGCTGCAGATAAGAGTTTAACTGGACTTTTGATGTTGGACCCGCAAAAGATGTCGAGGTTCAGCGTTTAAATTATTATTTTTTTTGTACCTTTCAAACTGACAGCATTTTATGAAGGTACGTTCATGTGTAAGAAGATTTCAGTGCAATCAGGACACAATCAGCCTGCCTGCAGCCTGGATTCAAAAACTTATTTTAAACTAAATATTAATAATGAACTAAATTTAGTCCAGTTTTAGAACCCTAAACCCATTACATTTATTTTCACTCAAATCCAACATGATAACAGCCTGCTTTCTGGAACAGGGTGTGCAGCTGGTTTGCCATAAATATGAGCCAGAGCTGAATATTAGTATAATTTTATGGATGCATTTTGTGTGTGTGTGTGTGTGTGTGTGTGTGTGTGTGTGTGTGTGTGTGTGTCTTACGTCTCTCAGAGCCTCCTGAGCGAGCGAGCGGAAGGACAAAATGACCCCAATAATGGTCATTCTCTTCAAAACACTGTCCACAGCTACAAAGATGCAAAATACACTAAGTCAGTGCACTATGGCAGATGTTATCAAGAGAAGAAACTAAAGATTTTTTTTTTTTTAAATCAACACTAACATGAAACAAGTCCAGACTGCAGATTGCAAACATAGTTAAATATCAACTACTGATCACAGAAAAAAGGCAGAAACACTGAGATCATTTTTGGATAATCACTCATAACTTCGACTCCTAAATATCTGGCATCAAGTTGAAACTGTAGCTGCCAAAATTGTGCCAAGTAAGTGTGAGCACATGCATTCATGTGTGTGTTAATGATTACAGGTGAGTTTCTTGAAGAGTGCAGCCATGTGGTCTGGTTTGTCAAAGCTCGTCCTCATCTGAGTCAACACCTCCATGTTTTCTACCACCAGTTTCTACACAGAGAAAAGCCCACAGACATATGTAAGAACAATTGTAAAAAAAAAATGTATTTAACCCCTGAAAAAGATGTTTGCAATAGCTGTGTATTGGTCATAAGCTGAATGTCCAGCCCTCTTCTGACAGACTGTGATGCTTTTACCAAAGTCTGGTTACAAAAATGGAACCATGGACCAAGAAGTCAAATGTTCAGGCTTCAAACGGCTCTAAATACTCAATATCAGTCAGTTTTTCCTACTTCTGGCACTCTGATATAAGGAGGAAGGGATATCCTCAGTATGGTCACCTGGAGTGCACAGATCTGACCGTGAGCATAGCCCCACCCACCTCCTATTGCAATGGGCAGCCAATCAGAAAAGCCTTTGCATTAAAGGAGGAGGAGCTAAAACAGTCTGGGATAGACAGTCAAACTGAGGGCCTGAACCAAGACCCAGTACACGATAAATAAAAAAACAAACAAAAGAGAAATCTTAACTATAAAGCATGCAAAGCTACTTTAATAGAGTTGAAGAATAAAGATATACAAATGAAATTAATATAATAGGTCCCCTTTAAATTTTCAAGCTCACAAAAGTGTGATTATGATTGTGCGTATATGGATACCTTCAGCTCAGCGACCTGAGACGAGATGTGCCACATCAGGCTCTCACTGAGAAACTTCATACCATACGGGCCCAAGAGCTCTGACAGAGAGCGCATCTCTGTGGAAGCAGCAAAAAATAAACACTCAGACAGGTGCAAGTCCATTTCTCAACAAGCTTTCAACAGAAAAATACAAAAGAAGAACACAAAACACACGTGGGTTCTGTCTCAATTGCATTCCTATGCATGACTGTGAATGAGTATTATTTTATGTCGATACACATAACACGTGTGTTTGTACCAGAAATATCAGAGTATTCTTCAGCATTGAAAGTCAGTTCGTTCTCAGTGGGCAGGTTGACGAAGGCCTTCATGGCGGGGAAATAGGCGATGTGTCCGTTGCTGACCTGGCGCAGCAACGTTTCCAAGTACCTACAAACACACACAGGATGCTGTCTCAGTACGGGTTACATGCTTGGTCCTCAACAGAAAATCAGACCTCCTCTGAGGTCTTTGGGGTGTAATAAATAAGTTAAACTGTAGCCACTGGGTGTGCAAAACATTAAATGTTTTGTTCTGTCGTCTGCTTGTTTTTGGTGCAGGATTTGCCCCTTATTGGTGTGGATGTGCTCACTCGGCCCTCCATTTAAATAGTGCATCTTCCTAAATTTTAAAACCATAGATTGTACTGCTGATGGAGAGCCTTTATGCAGCCTTTAGCAACCTATCACAAATAAGCTGATGCTAAAGGCCGGGCATCCTTAAAAGAAGATAAATTACAATTATTTTTACTGTGAATTATGCAAAGCTACTCTAGAAGAGCCCAAGAATTAAGATATCGAGCTGGACATGAGAACAGTAGATCTGATTTAACGCTGCACACAGTAAAAAAAATTGTTTTATTAGATGTTGTAAAAAGTTTCTGACAACTGCTAATGTGCCAAATGTCTTTTGTGCTTTTATGAAATTCCACTGGCCTCACCCAAGTGGGAATTACACTTTTGCTCCCCTGTATTATCCCATTTTTTTTGCCATTTCAATAATAATGTTTTTAGCGAATTGGAAGAAGTGCTAAACACACCAGTTTGTGTATAAACTGGTGATGGTGGGCTCCCCGTGGCTGTCCAGGTGTTGCGTCTGCTGCAGGAGGACATTGTTGAAAACTCGCGTGATGTCGATGGTGACGTAGTTCTCTATGGACTGCAACACCGTCATGTAGGCTCGGACGCTCGTCAGCAGCTCGCTGGGCTTGGCTATCTCCTGAGTAGCCTGGTTGTACATGGTCATCCCCACTATGGACCTGGAGACAGAGGTCAAGTAAGTGGAGGGAAACTCAGTAAGTGCACTATTGTAATGTGTGAAATGCAGAAGGAAAGCTACACGTTTTCTTGTCACTGGCTGCACTGCACAGACTAATGAGAATTAACATCCACTGAGTGACAAATGTGACTTTGACCTTGAGCACAATTTGGGTGAAGACTCATTATGTAAATCGGTGTGTTTAAACTTGATTAAATTCTCACCAATAATGTAGGAGGAGGAGTGATTTTTGTGAATCATAGACAAACGACGGACGCCTGTCCATGAAACGAGCTTATCGGTCCTTCAGCCGAATGAGCTATAACCCAAAACTTTATGCGTTTTTTTAAACACTTCCTCCCCGAAAAGTATATTTATACCACTTCAAAATTCTCCCATAGAATCCAATTAGTGTCTATTGGCTCACTATTATACATTTCTGCCTTGATCCAGTTCAAATTTTAAGTCTTAACAGTCAAGTACGTCTTTGAAAGGGTATGAAGAAAAAAAAAGAGCTGGAAAAAATTTTTTTAGCAAAATTTATCTTTAAAAACATTTTTTTCAAACTTGATGTCTAATCTAAATATTTTCTCACAGAGGCAGTTAGCCAAGCGGACAGTTTTATTTAATCTCACTGATTTCCTGTCTCTGGCTTCCTGCGACAAATGAATCCTTACCGCTGTACCCTTTCCATAAAAGTAATCTTATGATGCGTTCTGGGGGATATCTGTAAATTGTAGCTACAAAAAATATCATGGGTTACATTTCCCCAGCTGACCCTGCTTTAATACACAAACACAACAAGACTAAAGTATCATAGTGCTGACTCAAAAGCAACTCACTTCCCTGACATCAAAAACCCTCTCCTTTATGCTGGTGCACCTTTTTGTTGTTTTACTCTGTTATTTCCTTTCCAGCCATTTACACGGTTCAATTAATCTACTTCTAAAAAAAAAACGCTTAAAGCACCACTTCTGATCTGCGCGCTGCTTAATGATTACCGCCTGTGATGACCAGGTGGTAATTTGTACTTTTTCCTATTCACTGAAAGCTGCATGTGTAGTATTTAATTAACACAGAGGTAGAGAAAAGCTGCATTTGTCGGGCTGTAGGGTCAACAGGTGCAACTCTAAATTGGACTACATTTATCTGCAATCACCATCATCAGTGTGTGCGCGTGTGTGTGCGCCATTTACTTGGTAAATCTGATCTCCAGGTGAGAAGTGAGGTACTCCCTCGGTGTAAACGTGTGCTCCCACACAATCAGGTTGGGAACATAGTTGATGGAGAAGCAGAGTTCAGATAAGGCCGTGTGCAGTTTATCCAGACTGGGAGGGAAGCAGAAAAAAAAAAAAAAAAAAAAACACACCACAAAAACAACAGATATGATTAAAACAAACAATCTGAGAAAACAATCAGCAAAAACACCAATGAAACCAATAAAGGAGAGCAAAACTATGAAAAATCAACTGGAACGCACTGACACATCTGGGAAACAGTGATAATAACTTGGTGGAGGGTGCAAAACAATAACAGCCAGATTTGATGTGTACAAAATAATATTTCAGTTGTTTATAGCAGAAAGAAACAACTAAATATTACTTATTGTTTTTATTACGTGAACAAAGATGGATACTTTTGTGGTGCCAAACTAATAACAAGGTTATTAATCTAAAAAGAATTATAGATTATTGTAATTATGACAGAGTCAATAGTAATGACAGACTGAGAACAGACAGAGAGACTGCTGCTCCATAGAAGAACTAACTTGGTGACCAGCAGTCTGTTCTTCCTCATGCTCTCCACGCCCGGCTTCTCCCGCTCCGGCTCGCCTTTCTTCCCCGTCGCCTTCTTGCTCTTCTTGTTCACGGCTTGGCTGATGGTTTTTGCACAGTGCTTGGGGAGCAGCTACAGGTAAAAAGAAAGGTACAATACATTTAGTAACATATGGTTATTCATTTTACTTTGTTCTGCTGATTAGAGAAACTTTATTGTATTACACTCAGCTTTCTGCATTTTTTTTAATTAAAATTTTTATTTAATTGAGGTTCTTTATTCATTTCCATTTTACTGAAATTGTTTCTATTGCTTAATTTTTTACCTTACAGCGTTACTTTGTTTTGCCTTGGTCTTTTTTTTTTATTGAGCTATTCCACTTTTGTTAAAGGCTGTGGAATATCAGAATTATTGGGATAAATCAAGTATATTTCATCTCATCTTATAGACATGGAAAAAAAGACCGCAAATGCAGAGAGGGAGAGAATAATTGAGTGAGGCGTGGTAATCTTCCTTAGGACCGTTAATTAGGATGGTAGTTAATTTGTTATTGTCCAAAAAAGGGATTATTTATGGGTGAATCTACATGTCGTAATTGAAACGTCGGGGCAAGCGGCAGATGATCAAAATCTCAAAACTCGAAGTTTCGATGTTAATATTTCAGATCAGACTTAAAAGAACAGGTTGCCAAAAAAAGCCACCAGGTTGCTGCTCCTATCTGAGACATTATCTCAAACAGGAGCAGCAACCTGGTGGCTGTCTGAGCCCAGAAGCCTGTAAAACTACAAAATGTTGTTTTTACACGGTTTCGGTTTCAGTTTCATGTTACACAGGCCATTATTTTATTTATTTTTTAAATGAGTGCTGTAATCTGGACCCACTGATTGTTTTTAAACATATTAAAAAAAGGGCTCAATAAAACTATCAAGATATTAGAACAAGATGAAAGAACCAGTCAAAGATTATAACATCTACAGAGGTATAAAAAGTATTGTTTATCCACTTAGAACTACAATGCAAAGCAGGCTAAATCATTCACTCATTCTTGGATAGAATTAATCACAAGCAACACACACACACACACACACACACACACACACACACACACACACACACACACACACACAAATGCTTTCTTCATACTGGAAGAAGGAAATAAACTCCCGGGTGTGTTTCTCTGTCTCTTGTGCTGAAGTCTGCACAAATGTAGCCACGCTGTTCTTTCTGAGCCATCTGGCGCACTTTTCCAGTGGAAGCCCCGACTTTAGCTCAAGTACAGATTAAATAAGATGAACCAGTCAGTCGATCATTGAACTGACGTTCATTCCCAATAAACACTGTCGGAGCCCAACCAGCATTCAGGGGTTGGCTGATGCAGGTTGGTAGCCTGCATCACTGCCGGTCTGAAACAAGCGTTTATTTTACTTGTTTATCTTGTAGCCACTGTTCTTCCTGTGTCCAGTCTCCGCAGCTCATCTTACGGTCTCCTGGCTTTATATTGAAGATACAAGTGTCAAACTAGCCCTTCAAATGGTTGGGTTTGTGTTCCTACCTGGTCACTTAGTGTACACTGCTCAGTGCAGATGTCTGTAATCAGGTTTCTGGCTTGTTTGGCCATTTCGTCCAAAAACATGTTGCACAATGACAGGCTTCGATCCCCTATGTGGTGACGCTGAGGAGGAAGGTGGAAAGAGACAAAATGACTCAACGTGAAATAATTATCAAAACAGCATAATCCAGTGGCAAGCAGAATTAACAACGCTGCTTGATATGACTGACATATTTCCTGTCACAGATATATCACGCCCGATGTCCGGGCTCAGAGGGTAAAGCGGAGTGTCAGTTTGATCCACGGCTCCAGCTCCCAACAGGCCGGAATGAGTGAGTGAGTGAGAAAAACTGTAGCAAAATTTGCAGAGCATATTCCAAAAAGGCCAAAATGTTTACTGTGGGGTGATTTTTGAGACACATTTTAGGTGGGTGTACCCCACCCCCCCACCCCAAAACTCCACCAACTATTATTATTTAGTATTTATTATTTATAGCGTCCTTCTAGTGAGAGAGTTGAGTTAATGAGTCCATTTCCACTGCACGCAAAATGGAATTATTCCTTTTCTTTGTTTTTCACTTTTCATTCTTCACATTTTCTACCAGCTGAACATCCTTGTACAGTAAAGTGAATGTCTGAGTTTTTCCACCTAAAGTGTTGCTTTTTCTTTTCTTTTTTTTAAACTTAAAGCATCTTTGTGTGAAACTGGGAAGTCAAAGATGCTTCTAGTAATCTCTAAAGAAGCAAACAGCATATTTGGGTGAAAGAAAAGAGAATCTGTGAGGTTAGCTACAGCTACATTTTTCTAACCTATATTTGTTTCTGACGTTTTGACCTGATCCCATTAAAATCACACAAAGCGAGCTATTAGCCATTTGAAGTGGATCCATGGATGTACAGGAAACTATCCCTAGATTACTTTTAAACAGAAGAAAATGTGTCTGAGTGGATTTCTGGACTTATCCCACCTCCTTTCATTACGCCCACCCCCGCGTCTAAGACTTGTATATCTCCCTATCCCCCTATTGTTGCCTCTCCCTCTGTGCCTCGTGTACAACCCACCGACATCCGTGCTTGGGAAGCTTTCAAATGTCCTCATCCCCTACAGGCCACATATTCCAATTTCCCTTTGTTAAAAGAATATCTTACTGTGTTTCTGTATGTGTGTGCGTGTTTACCTCCTCAGGACAAAGCTCATGTGTGCAGGACATGAAATGCGTACAAAGCAGAGGGAAGCAGATGGAGTGTCGGCTCTGGGAGGGAAGCTCCAAGCACTGCTGAAACATCTTTTCAAATGCACGGCTGTAGAAGCTGCACACAAAAACACAGGAGGAGCATAGAGAGGTTTCAAATCACATCTGAATTATGCACAGGACTTATCCGAGTTTCATATGAGTGCCTCACCAGAAAATAGACAGGTCTGATGTCTCCACAAGCATCTCCACCAGAGAGTCTACCATCTTGGTGTGGAAGATGATGGTGTTCATCATTTTACCGAGCTCCTTGTGATCGGCTAAACCAAGGCTGGCTTTGGAGACACTGGTGTAGGCCTAGAGAGAGGAATAAGAGTACAAGCAGGACATAAAAGACAAATTCAAGTTCTTTACCGTTACATTTTGCACTGCCCTGGGTGACTGAACAGCTGTGCTAATATTTAAGGGACTGTAATACATTTCAGTAGTCATGGAAACCACGTTAAGCTCGAAGAACTTATTTGAAAGAATTTAAGCACTAAAGTTTTGGTTATACCTGCAGTCTGAACCAGTCCAGTCTCATGCCTCTGAAGTCAAACACTTCTCCATCCTCCACTGGAACACACAAACAAAAAGTGTACTTCAAAAATCACACTCAGTATCTTATAACTTTGGTTCCTCCTAAAATCCACAGCATCTTTACTATAATCAATACTGCCGTGACCTAGTACTACTGCAAAAAATTACTCCTTATTCTGTTACTGCTCCCAATCTTCCATTTAGCAAAGGTTTACCTTGTTTCACACTGAGAGAAGTCATGGTGTTGACAAATGAAGACATGATTATAGATTCATCCTCTGGACACACAGACAGGTTCTTTGAAACAAATCACAAAGAGGAGGCTGATTAAACAGGTGTGGCAAAATGTCCAATAAAAAAAAGACCGTATGGATTCTGCTTTTAAATATGACAAAAAATATTAGAGGCAGAAAGTCCTGAAACTGAAGCAGTGTCAGACGGATGTTGGATGGTGACACCAACTCAGTAACACCATGTTTGTCTTTCTCTGCGTGTTCCCACCTGAACCAGTTCATTCAGCACCACAGCGTCAAACCCAGACAGGTACTGGACGTAGTATCGCTGCATCACAGGACCATACTTCCTGACGTGAGCTCTGAGCTCCTCCATGTAGAAGATCAACTCCGCTATGTGTCTGCAAAACACACACACACACACACACACACACACACACAGCGCGCGAAAGAAACACTGAGCGGCTCAGTACACAACAAGCAGGTGCGAACACGCGAGTGTGTTTATGCTTGTGTACACAAACACACAAAAGACTTGTGCTTACTTGTCTATGAAATCATCTGTGCTTTTCTTCTGGATGTTGTCTGCGTGTCGAAGCAGCCAGATGATCTCATCGCGGGCGAATGACAGCGCCATGAACACAAAGAGCGCCTAGCAGAACAGAAATTTGGAGGGAAATGGTGACAGAGACTTGGAGACAGTTTAAGAACAACAAAAAAAAAAAAACCTGTGAAAAACTCCAACATTAACTACAAAAAGCAGCTACCAGCATCTACTTCCTCACAATCTCTGAAAACAATTTGATACTTCATGCATTCATGAAGATCTTGGTTGGGTTAGAGCAGTTAGAGGCATTTGAAGTCAAACTGTCACTACTAAGTTTAAGCAATTAATGCACTGTAGGTAGGTATCCATGGGCGCTGTATGCTCCATTAACTCCCACATGTCCGCACTAGAAGAACGTGGATGATGATAAAATCAAATTTATTCATAAATAATTTAAAAAATAAGATAAAAACACAATATAGTTTACTGCATATTATATATAATCTTTTGTACTCTTTTACCTAATCTGTTTACACTGGTTGAATTTCAGGACAGTTTTAACGCTAAAACGAGCAACTAAAAGCAACTAAACAGGTGATATTTTATTACTTTAGGCAGCTTTTTATGATTCATTAGGTTACAAGAAGCCAAGTTTTTCAGCCCCCTTTTTTTTAAGATCCACTTGTTTTCATGTCATGTTAGCCGCTGCGGCATGAACCACTGTTGTGCAAAGACCCACTTCTGACACCCTGAGCTAAATATGTTCACCATCACAGGGTTTCTGAAACTTCACGAGCACCTGGGCAGGTGTGACCAGTGAAGGCAAGTGCAAATCGCGAGGCAGGCCTGCCCTTAATCATGCCCTGCATTATAATCAGTCGTGACAGTAATATGGACCATGAGTTGCAATGTAAAGATCACGTATTATTCAATAAAACAAGGGATTGAGACCATAAACACATCAGGAATAAAGTCACAGATCAAAGGAATTAAGAGGCTATCCTGGGCTGAAAGAAAGAAGGTTTAAGGCACTTCTGCACTGGCTTTGGTCCTCAAAGCTACATCCATCTTTTAACAGTCTACATTTACAGCTGATTACAGGGCTATTTGTACTGGTATTCTAGACTACCTTCGGACCCAGCAGTCCAGGCTGGTCAGCTAAAACAGTGGCCAACTCTTTCAGAGCTGATCTGAGGAACTTGCGTCTCTCTCTGTGCATGGAGCCGCTGTAGAGAACCAGACAGACAAAGAAAGTCAGAACAGTACATCAAAACAACCAGAGCATCAGGATTAAATGGTATTCTGACACTTTTAGGACAATCCTGCAGAAGGACAAAAAGGAAGTAGATGATAGTGACAGCAGAAGAATAAGAATGAAGATGAAAGGGGAAGACGGAATAAGTAATGAGGATAAAAGTAGAGATGAGACATGGGGGGGGGGGGATAAAACCGGGGAAAAATGAAAAAGGATGCAGAGAAAAGGGTGATGCTTCACAGCGAGGCTTCCTGAGAGAGGGTAGAAGCAAAAGCTAAGGCGACAGTTAAAATCTTAAAAAGACCAGGAATATAAATTAATAATACAGAAAATGGGGGCGGTGGAAAAAAAAGCAAATCATAAAATTGGAGTATTTTTTATGTTTGTGAGGAGAGAAAGGTAAAGAGGATTTGATGAGGGGATATGAAACAAGGTTATACATACGCATGAGACAGAGCCTGTTCTTTGCACTCCCTGATGTCATTGATGCGTTTGTTGTACCTGGAAAAAAAACACACAAGAGGAAAAGATGCCTTTAAAAAAAAAATGAAAAAGAAAAAAAAGAGCAAAATGGGAACATTAAGAGAAAAAGTCCAGATTCCTCAATAACAGTTTAAACCACAAAATATTCAACAGTCATCTGAAAGTGAAAAAAGCTCATGCAAAGAAAGAAGAAATGATCACAGGCTGTGTGTTTGCGCAGCAGTTAAAGGGTGTCTGTGTCCACATATAGCAATCCTCGTACCCTCTGATGTTCACAAACAGGTCCTCTGCAGCCTTGTGGATGTGGAAGACTTCATCTCTGAACAGGCAGAGACAGGTGGAGCTCTGCAGAGCCAACTTCCACAGAGACAGCGCTGCTGCGTCACTGTTGAGCGCCGCGTGGCACAGGATGAAACCGACTGCAAAGAGAACCGAGAGAAATACAGAAGTAAGTGCAGACAGAAACCTTCTGATCAGCTGGTGCCCGGTTCACATGATCAGACCATCAGCTTTGACGCCGTTTCTACAGTACTTACAAACAATCCACTTTTCCATTGTGTCCAGTGACAGGTATTCACAGGGCATCTAAAGACAGACACAGCTGAATTTTATTCCTTTAATTTTCCAGTTGAATCATTTGCACAAAAGGAGCTTTGACATCAAACGCCTGCACAGGACAGGTTAAAGGACTCTTGACAAGCTTTAAATGATCATTTAGATTATACAAAAAAAAAAGAATCAATTATTTTAAGCCAATTATCATGACACTAACGGTGTCAGACTGAGCAGGATTGAGCATCGTGGAAGGAGCAGAGATGAGAGAGAGCAGCTGAGCGTTCCTCCACTGGTCAGCTGACAGATTCCTCCTGGGATAGACCATCTGAAGGCTGACCAACGCATCTGACAGGGACTGCAGGAGAGGAGAGGCAGGAAGAAATGTTTTCAGTAAAAACTGAGTTTTGAAACCGAAGTGTCAGAGCTACTTTACGTGAACGCGGATCATCATGCATGGCTGTGCTGCTTCAGTCTGTTATTGAAGTTTATAAAACTGCCTTCTCTTTGTTTTCAATTAAAACTGGTATTTCAACTCTCAGTTAAAAACTTATATGTGGGCTGACTAAGGTCTATGTAGCACATGAAACACAATGGCAACTAAACATTTAAAAACAATAGAAAAAAAATCAAAATAGTGATTATGTTGATCAGTACTGAGATCACAGTTATTTTGCAGTCATGATTTGTTCTGGATACACTAAATAAATACATGTGCAGGAGGTGGTGGTGGGGACAGGAATTAGGCTCAGACTTGAGTGCATTTTTGACCATAAAGCCTGCCTTTTTCCTCCTAAAAACACCTGTCCACCACAGACACAGGGGTAAACATATACAGGTATAAAAGAGAGCGGAGCAAGACTGAGGTGGTGGCAGAATGCACTGAACACGACCTACATGGATCAATGGGTTCCCTTACAAAAATGTTCTCCCAACTTTTAGTATAGATCTTGTTGGCCAAAAAGGCCTTTTCCCTCAATTTGGCTTGAGGTGAACTACATCAACCACAGGAGTAAAGACAGCAGGTGAGCTAAAAAATATCACTGCAGCAGCACCATAACGGTTTCATCTCAGTCTCTTTTTCATGGCTGTTGGAAGCCACACACTGGTGGTTCCACGCATAACTACACTACCACTTTAATAACACCAGCAAAGTTTACAAAGAAGAGGAAAATGTGCACAACATTAAAAACTGAGATCATAAAATGCAAAATTTTCCCACCTTTCCATGTGGAACAAACTCCTCCATCATCTTCTTCAAAGGGTTCTCATAATCCACAATCATCTGGCCCAACCTGGGGTACTCCCGGTCACTGCAGCAACACAGTACCACGCTTACTTAGACACCACGGTCGCTACATCTAACAGCTGGAATTTCTGATGTGTTGGAATGCCTGCACTCGTGTGCAAGACCATCTATCTAACTGGACTTCTGCACGTCTCTCTCAGTTACCTGGCTCCGTGCGTCATCTCGTGGGCATAGTTGTAAAGCCCTATGATGGCTTTCCTCTCCTCTATGCGAGACAATATTATCATCAGAGTAGTGTATGTCACCACCAGATCCAAGTAGTTTCTAGTCAGGTCAAAGTTCACCGTCTAACAGGAGGGAGAAGAGGAAAAAAAAAAACACATTACATGAAGCAAAGATCAAGAAAAGCAAAGATTAGACAGAAACAAGAGACCATATACCTCCAATAAAGGCTGAAAATTCACTCTAAAGCGGGGTAGGCAATTCTTTTTCCCCAAGAGACTGCATGAGAAATCGGACTGTTGTAGAGAGCCGCACCAATAAGCTTATAAAGAGATAAAATTAAATATTGAGCAGAACTGAATTCAGTTTGCTGGAGCGACCCTCCACTTCAGTCCCAGTTTCTCATGTGGCCCCTAGAGAAAATGAATGGCTACAACCCCAGTAAAGTGTGTAAAAACTCAGTTTCGCAAGTGCAGAGAATTCTCCTGAAAATTCCTAAATCCAGATCCGGATTGATTGGTCCAAACCCAACTTGCAGTAAAAATTTCATGCAAACAAACTGAACCAATCATATAACCTACTAGCTGGAGGTGAAACATTCAAAAATACTTTTGTGGCTCTATAATGATCAAAGAAAGAAAAAAAATGGAAAAAAACAAACAGTGGAGACAAAAGGAGAGGAGAAAACAGGATTCTTCCTGTTGGAAACATGTTGAAACAAGCAAAGGAGAAAATTTTCAGAGGGAAATATGAAGCATATTTTAAAGCCATTTATGGTTCTAACAAAAGAAAGGACTAAACTCTACAATAAGTTTTTGAAGTCATTAGGAAAAAAAATTAAAATCCACAATAACCTTTCAGCCTATTGTTTCAGTCTTTTGAGTGGGAACTAGACTCCCACTCCTCCTTAGGGCCCGCTGTGCAGGGTTTAGAAAATCTAGCCTGTGAAGGGAGACTTTGGCCCATCACAAAAGTTTTCATGAGCAAAAACAGGTTCAGCAAAAGAGTAGGGGACTTTCATCTGTGAGAACTGGGCCTGAAGTATATGTGAAGCTGAAAAGCCCGCAGTGAATTAGTTTCTGCCCGTGATCACCTGGATGGAGGTGCAGGAGGAGGACTATTCATTTGCAGGTTCTGGCAGGGTATTTTCCCCTTTTTCTAGGCTTGTTTCTTTGCTTGCTGAAGTTTAAAAAAATGTCCCGTTATAGGTGATGTCCTTAAAAAAACAGTAAGAAAGAAAACAAAAACAAAAACAAACACATTTGCTTACAATGTCAAAGAAGACCTGGCAGGCATCAATGGTGTTCAGCAGCTCACACACATGATCCTATTAATAGAGTGAAGAGAAAAGCTTTCATTAGAGTCGCCAAAGTAAAATCTGTCCTTATGCTTCACGTGTGCCGCTGTGCATTTTTCCCCCACCTTGAATTCCATGACATCTACAAAGGTGAAATAATAGAGAGCCAGGTTCTTCAGAATCTCTGACTTCTCCTTCTGCAGCTGAGCGAGCTGTTGCTGTAAAACCACAAAGAGAACACAAAGTTTGTAAGTGCTGCACGGACCTGAGACTCCTACTGCTTTAATGTGGACCGTCCTTTCCTCTCAGTGGTGGCAGAGACACTCGTGTAGCAACTCAGGGCTTGTTACTCTTTTAAAGTTGGTTTGGCATAAGATGAGACTGATGTCCAAAGCCTGAAATCATCTTTTAAAATAAAGCATAACCTCTGGATGGGTTCTAATTAATTCTAGAAATATGTTGGGTTTTTTTTAATTCAGAAGAGATATCAGCACTTTCCTATCCCACCCTGTTAAAAAGATGCAATTATCAAGTTTCCCTTCAGGGATCCAGAGATCATCAGGTCTCCAGTTTCTTCATTTTGAAGTTAATTAATTGAAACTTAAATCAACAGCAAAGCGGCAGAAATCACACACTTGCTAAATAATTCAGTTATTGGAGCTAAACTATTTTTAAAACTATTCTTAAAAGGATTTTAAAAATAAAAATTCCATGTGCATAGACGAGGCTTTTTTTTTTTTTTTTTACTTTGGTGGAAAACTTACTGCATTTAAAGATGTTCTGGCACACTTGACATACATATACATTCTTCTTCTGCAACTTCTTTGCTGAATAAAGTTCTGAATAACATGGTTTTGGCATGAAAGTTTCACCAGAGTAAAATCTGACTATCGAAGCAAAGCAAAAACAGTTTGCCCAACAGCATCTTATCATATTTAAAGATCTTAAGAACAGAAGTGAGATGGAAAACTGAGCCAAAGCGTAGAAAGACAAAATCTCTTCCTGTGTTTGTCCATATCTGTCTTAGCTGTGGGTGCAAAGTGTTTTCAAATCCCAGTCCAGCTTTAAAAGACTGTTGAATCAATCTTTTAATATATGTATAAAAATCAATGTGAAGACTTCATCTTTAGCGAGTAAGAAGCAGTTTGTATTTACATGACAGAAGTGACCTGTATGTAAATTAATCCAGCTCCAAAGCAATTGGAGGTCAGAACTGCAGCCTGAACCAGAAATGGTCTAATAGGCAGAAGAGGAAAAATGACAAGTGTAGGAAATGGGAAACACTGCTGCTGCACCAAGGAGTTAAAATATGTTATTTGACTCAAAATTAAGTAAAGGTGGAACAATCATTTTCATTTTTAAATCCTAAAACAGTAGGTGATCAGTGGATTTTTGCTTTTTCTCCATAATTTATTTCATCCGCTGTGTAATACTCCTTATTGCAGGCAGTCAGATAGTCATTCAAACACCAGCCAATCAGTCTTCAAGCAAATCTGACCAACTAGCGGCGAGCCAGCCGGCAAATCAGGTGGGCAACCGGCCACAGAGTCGTTCAGAGGATGAAGGAGAGAAAATAAAAATGCTGCCAGAGAAAGCTCAGCAAAGCAAAACACACTCCAAAAAGAGCGTTAACAATAAATAAATAAAAAGGTACAAATAAAAATACATTATTACAGAACTTAAATGCTTAAATTAAACTTACAGAAACTTAGATACAAAAACTTACCAAAAAGCACAAGTCCGGATTAAGCCAAGTTTAGCATGCAGAACACAAACAAACACAGAAACAAAGCAGAAAAACAACGTAAGAGACATTTTTTTAAGCACAGTTATACTGAATAAAGCAATTAGCGACACACACACACTACAAACACACACTCACACAAACACAGCTGTTTTGCTAAATGGTGCTCTCACATAAACACAAAGGCCATAAGCTAACAAGTAAAGCTAAAAAAAAGACATCTGATGAGCAATGGTTTAGTTCACTTACTGACTGACACACACACACACACACACACACACACACCTGTAACAGTGGTAAGAGATGCTGGATAATTAATGCTACCATCACAATAGCACAGACTTTACCTGGGCCAGCCACCAATGAATATTAACACACGCTCATTTATATTCACCAACTCATTTTAGCACTTTTTAAATCAATTTCTTTTTCTTTTAATTTGTCTGAGAGAACAATGCCCACGGTGATCAGTTTATTGTTGGTCAACCCCCCTTGCCCTTATTTTGAGAGTTCAGTCACTGCTAACCAGCTAGCCCTGGCCCTTCCTGTTTCCTGTCTGATTCTTTGGCTAGGTCGCTGTAGCGGCCGTCTTTAATTTAACTCGGCTGCTTCTCTAGAAAGGATCTCGTTCTGCACTCTTCTTTGCCAACGCTGTAGATCCATTTAGGCAGATATCTCAACGTGGCCAAAATATGACTTAGACAATTATACTGTCAGGCTAATGATATGAAACAGACCCAGGTGGTGATGGTGGGGGTTCATTCATAAGGTAAACAAATCTGCTTCACGTTTTGCCGAATCCCAGTTTGCTCCACTTCAGTTCACTGAACAGGAAAGACTGTACGTCAGGCTTTCCAGTTAATCCGCAATGTGAAATCAAATTAAGGACATTTGGCTGGCATTTCCACAAAAGAAACACAAAGTTTACAACAGCGAGGAACCAAACAAAGGCAGGCAGTCAACCAGATCAACCAGCCGGATGGACAGCCGGGCCAATTCCCAGAATAACCTCCAATCTGGGAGTCTTGTTTGCCCAGCCGAGCGACCTGACGCCAGATTAAACTACACACAGACTGAATGAGGAGAGTGATTTGCCAGAGGTAGGCTGTCAGAGAGGAAAACTTCAGTCTTGTATCGTACCAACATCTGGCTGCAGGGTGTGGAGGTAAGCTCAATGGAAAAAAACCCAGAAACAACATAATCTGGCAATCGCCAGAGTTTATAAAAATACGTTTAGCAAACTACATGAATACGTCAATGTGCTTGTCAGAGATGCAAATGAATATCTCGCTAAACATTTTATACTGTGCCCAGAATTGATTAGGCAAAAGTGCACACGTCAGTGGAGTGTGTAAACTAACGCTTCTTGGGTTGGTTCAATATTCTATTCTGAGGATAATCAAATCATTGTGAGCTATTTACACATAAAATATCTGTTACAGATCAACTCCAATATTTACATCATTTTATTTTTATTGAACCAACATTTTATTTTTTAATATTACAACTGATTAGCAGCTGCTTTTACATGGTGTACAAATGATCTGAAACATTGTAGCCAATATTTTAATGTTTTCTTTTATTCCTAATGAGCTAAAAATCTACAAAATGACCGTGTACACATGTCTGATCACCTCATCACCCTATAACATCCAGACTTTTCTCCAAAGTTACATGATTTGCTAGCTTGAAGCCCCATCTTTGTAGTGCAGGATGTTTGATGAACAAAAAATGTAGGCATAAACGCAACAATAAGAAGATAGGGAGAGCATAAAAATAAAGCCGCAGCCTAGAATATCGATGTGTAGTAGCACAAAGTCAATTCAAATCATCCACACTGCTAAAAGGACACCTTTCATTCCACTTCTCTTTATGTCACAAACATACATGTAGGAATACTTACATTGTTATTCCGCGTTTCCACTGCAGGGAACTTCCTGACGATAAATTTAACCGCAGATTCCAAGTTCTTATCAACGAGATAGGAGGGCTTAGCCTTGGGATCGCCACATGCCTGTTGAGGAAAAGAGAAGAGGATGTGAGGGGAGAGAAAATTAAAAAAAAAAAAAAATATGCCAATTACAATGCTGATACTGAAACACCCGGCTCTTTACCCTTCTCTTGTTTTCTCATAGCATGGCATGTTAGATTTGTCGTATTCACCGGGGTTGGATTTAGTGCTCACAGTGAAACCTGGTTTATCCCAGGCCTGATATCTGAAGAGGAGTTTGGGTGAATGAAATATCAACACTGCATATTTTCGGTGGTGTTTCCAGACCAGAGGCATATTCAAGACATGAAAACGAGCACACACACAAACTTGATGCAGTGGCATGTGCAGTCTAATTTTCCATTTAGATGCACATGCCAGCGAGGGGGTTGACAGGGTAGATTTCCACCAGGCTGAACAAAGTTTGGAAGTCTGCAGTTTTTGTGTTGGGATAAACCAGGTTCAACTGAGCAAGAGCCTGAACTTATCAGTGGTTCTCAGCTGCTGTGCTGTGCGGAGACATTAATTTTAGTTCAAAGTTATTCAAACTTTAGTATTATAATTGATTTTATTAATTGGTAATATTTCATACATGTTTTAAAGCACATAAGTAGGCAGATGGAGTGAAGGTAGCATAATTTGCCTTGTTTTTCCCTTACTGAGAAGCCTGTTAGCCATTTGGTTATTTTTAGAAAGAAAAAAAAAATCTGTTTTGGGTCAATTACGCCAACTTATGACTGAAATCTGTTTTGCTATTGGTGAGATATGCCTCATGGGACAATGCCAAAGGACAATAGTAAAAAATAATAAAAGTCCATTTGCCATCTACTTAAAACTGTTACCAAACAATAACTTTGTCACATTTCAACTACACATGACTATAGCTGCAGTGATTAGTCACTTAAAGGGGTGCTATTTTGCTCATTTCCAGTTCCACATTTTTATCCTTGGATTCTGTAGCACTAGCTTTTCGTGATTCACGGATAAAAATGATCTATATTTACCCTACACTGGGCCTTAAAGCAGTTTTTCCTGTCTGAAACAAGTCCTTTTAGCTCCCCTCCTTTTAAGCCCACTTCATTGTGATTGGCTTCCCCTCGTAAACAAAATGTTTACGTAACAGGTGGGTGGAGCTTCTGTGTTCACAGTCGGAGCTCTGTGCCTAACATGACCGTATTCCACACTGACGCCATACAGAGCCAGGAGTATGGGGGAAAGAATACTAAAAAGTTTTTACAAAAATATAAAGCACTGCATATATTTTGGTCAATTTACTCAGATTTTAAAGAAAACAGATATCTTGAACTTCCTTCCAAGTGGATTTCCTTCAATTTTAATTGTAATTCAACTGAAAATAAATAAAAGGGAAAGAACTGAACTAAATGTGCCTGGCAGGGAGTGAATTTGGGCTTTTTGTTGTGACAAAAATAAATTTGGTAGGGCTGAAACACAAAATGAGAGCATCAAAGCGAAACAGAATGTGGCACAATAATAATTTAACTTAATTATCTTGTTTTAATAATTGTTAGAAGCTAAAACTGTAACTGAAATTAATATTTGATAAATTAAACATCCCTAAGAAGGTCCCCTTTAAGACAGAAAGTCAAAGCTATTTTAATTAAAGATAAACAATTTCATAAAGTGTCTGATGGCAATTTGGCTAAAATGGCACATTACCAGCAGATATTTTGTCCACCGTTTTGTGATGGTTTACAAACAATTAATCATGAAAGTTTAGCTTTGACAAAAGTTGTCAACATTACAAAATGAGGCTGAAAACCACTGAGAGTCCCAGGTGACAATGATTTCAGGTTCAAACTGTGTCTCTGAGTGGTTAGTACCACTACATGACAGGCAGAGCAATGAGCAGGTAGAGGGGATGAAACACGAGAGAGGAAGGAAAAGAGGTAGAGAAAGGGAAGGAGGGAGAACTTAAAGGCACATGGAGGCTTCAAGTGAGAAATGGTAGAGTGGGGCAGAGAGAGAGAGAGAGAGAGAGAGAGAGAGAGAGAGAGAGAGAGAGAGAGAGAGAGAGAGAGAGAGAGAGAGAGAGAGAGAGAGAGAGAGAGAGAGAGAGAGAGAGAGAGAGAGAGAGAGAGAGAGAGAGAGAGAGAGAGAGAGAGAGAGAGAGAGAGAGAGAGAGAGAGAGAGAGAGAGAGAGAGAGAGAGAGAGAGAGAGAGAGAGAGAGAGAGAGAGAGAGAGAGAGAGAGACCTTTCTCAGTTGAGTGTTTTCTATCCTAAATGAGCAGGATTAATTCACTGCGCCTGCAAAGCTGCATTTTTTCTGCTTATTGATATTCTCAGCTTTTCCTCTACAGGCGTTGAAGTGACTGCCCTGACTGCCTGGCAGGAAGCAAGAGCACTCATGCATTATGGGTAGTGTAGTAGCAAATGGTGAGGAAGATGTGGTCCATGCATGTGCCATAAACAGAGTGAATGCGTAAAGTTTATTGGCTGCCAGCACCGAGGAACGATCCTAGAAGAGGTCAGAGCCTTTGACTGTTCTGAGGATTCACTTCCTCACGGTTAATGTTCAAGTTTAGAAGGTGGAAGTGCACATTCAGAGAGGCCATAAAAAGTAACACAAAGTTACCAAAATGAGAACCGCACCACTTAGATATACTATAAATGCGCTGTTTTCTACACCTGCAGGAACAAATCACAGCTGTTGGCCCATCAGGCTTGCAAACAGCAACACAAGCAGAAAACCTGGATTTCAGTTTGCATGGCGCTGAAAGGTTTCCAGCATGAGCCAGTACAAAATGAACCCACAACACAGCAACACATGCTGATTCACACTGACAACCTCGGTATCAAAACGTGATGAAATGCAGGCTGGGGATTTGGGTTTTGTTGACACACCCACAGCACAGTGAGCAGCTGTCCCATTTTAAGCTGTGTTGCAATATACTGCGTCACTGACGATGGGTTTGGCCTTAAGACTTTGAAGCCTTTAAACCATGACAATTAGTGCTCTCTCGTTTAGGAATTAAAGTTTAATCACACTTTAAATTTAAAATCTGGCTAATACAGAATCACATCAAAGCTGGTGGCTGGTTTAACCACAAGTTAAAGAGGAAACGCTGATAAGCAGCTGCTACCACTTTGCATCTGCTACAATTCAACTTAGGATGCAAAATGGTGCAGATTCAAATAAATTTAATGCCCTACAAATATGACATGAAAAATAAAGGAAAGCCTACCCTGCAAGCATAATCTAAAGTATGTGCATTATGCTAGATGCAAAGCCAAAACCCAGTTCTGCTCTGCATGCTCAGCTCTTAGTTCTACATCTGAAACACACTCACTACTGCAGGTTCTCAAACACAAAAAACACGTGGACATTATGGGAGGGACTGATCACAGAGAAACACACAACACCAACATGGTTTCAATAGCCATCAATGACACACTGGACCTCGAGTCTCAGCTTGTTTCCTTATCCTGCTTCTTTCACACCGGGTCAGACAGCAGCCATCGACGCTTAAAGGCTAGATAGACGAAAGTCTGCTCAGGTGTGCGGGAGGCAGGCTGGATTTTAATTATGTTAATGACAAGGAATCAAGATGTGACTGTTAAATCCATGCAACTGCAAAAAGCACAAGCCTGGTTTCGCTAACACAGCACTCCTCTGGTGACAACACCACTAGCTTCACCCAACAACAGACTACTCTACATCTGCAACTAAAATGTAGTTACCCTCTGACTCACGCCGGGCAACTGCAGAAAAGACATTGTTCCGTTACTACATTGCATTGATACGCCAAGTGTAGCGTTTTGTCATGTTTTAGCCCAAATTCAAAACTTAAGTTGATTCATTTTTAGCTGCTGTTGTCACATTATCTGCAACAACTCTCAAATATTAATGTGGTCCACAACTTTAACTGTATCTAAAAAAAAGGCACAGATTAACTGTTTTTTTCCTACCTTATACATTAATAATACGCTGCTTTTTTAAAATTGTATCCAGGAACTCTATGGGTCTGATCATAAAGTTTCAGGATTCAGCCAATTAACAAAAATTCAACACTCATACACCGTATATAAATTTGGCAGACCTCCCCTTCAAGGTTATCTTTTTCTGCAACTCTGGACTGCTTCCACAGGTGCCTTTAAAAATCACCCTGTGGAGGTCTCGTTTCTGTCCCCTTGCACTCGTGGCTTCGCAATGCTCTACGAATATCCACCAATGGGTCAAAAATGAAATGCCATGGAGGGGAAAAGAATAAAGTCAAAGAAGGCAAATCTGGAGATTGAGCAAAGATTTCATTTTTTATTGTGGTCTAAAAACTTTGAGCATGCAGGGACGCACCATGGTTCAGATCATTTCTGTCCAATGTTCTTCCTCACCGACCTCACAAGGTTAGAGTAGAAATCATATTTACAGTCAGACTCTGGGGGCTGACTTCATAGTCATGTTTCTGATCCGATGCGCTGTTTTGTGGCTTGGAAACTTAAGACCACAGTCTCTGCATTTTATCTGAAGCTCCAGCTGTAATTACAAGAGATGTTTCTCAACCTGAAAGTTGGGTCAATTCGACACAGAAGCTGACATTAAAGCTTTCTGCACGAGTTTGAGGTCTGTGGTGAAACTGTAGACACACAAGTGCAAGCGGGACTTCCTCGAAGTGATCTGAAAATGGCAGCTGCGCTGAGAGTGGTCAAGAGGTGTATGGGGAGAAGATTGGCCTAAATTTAAACTAGGTATGATTTTTTATTTTTATGGCGCATACCTCACATAAACTGTGCATTTAAGTAAAAGCCAGTGCTGATTCTTTTTGTGTTGTTTTAAGCTGTTATTTATTTGGATGGTCAGTGACAGTGACATAACTTTTACCGAGAGCTAAAGGCAAAAAAAAATAAACCCACTTAATCTTTTAATATAAACTCCTATTCTTTGAATGACAGTTTGCCATGTAGGCAGTTGTAATTAATGGGCTAAAACATGCAAAACCCCAAAGTAATTATTTTCCAAATTCTTTGTAGATAGTCTGATCATTAAAGTGTGTAACCAGTTTATTTGTCTTCAGTAAGGTTAACTCACCAGGTGTTACTGACTTCATTTTATTTTCAGAAGAACATAATTAGATAACTAGCAGCTTAGCATCATAGAACAAAGACATGAATACTAGTTAAAATTTTACAGAGTTTCTATGGCATGGCATTGTCTGTTAGTGCTGGTGGTGGCTAGTGCAATAAGCTGGCTGGCTGGGTTTGGGTGGGGTGGGGGCTGATGGAGGTATGGATGGAAGGAGGGGCGCAGTGAATGAAGGGACGGGGCATGGGAATAAGCTGAGAATCAGTAGTGGTCAGGAAGGAGTAAGGGAGCCGTTGCCTGGATACCAGAACAGACCTCAGTCTCGCCTCCACCATCATTTCTCCACTCCGGGCAGCAATTAAACAGCTGAGTTTCTCAAAGGGTCCCCACACTGACTGGCATATGGCAGGGGACCCTGGGATACATAGCAGCGGGCCAAGGAAGCACACATCTGAGGACTAATTATGGCTGCTAATTACTGGATGCAATATTTGAACTCTGCTTGGCACCTTCTGAGTGACCCTTCAGAGTCTCTGAAAACCACCTCCTCCCTGAGATGATTTCATTTGTGTCTGTCATTTATCTCAGTGTGAGCTCCTTCATTTTCACAAGAAGGGATTAACTGCTGGGAAAAAGAGACAAAAAAAAAGTACTCCAAAGAATGGACGGATGGTCTCCTGTGATGTGAAACCACTAAAGGAGCACTCCAACCTGCTATGAGCTGGCTGTCTGCCTGGGCTGCCTGCTGGTGTGACTGTTAATCTTTTTCCATTAATGTTGCATTTGTTAACATTATTTCACTTGTTCTCTATCAAAATGCAAATGCAATTCTCTAACAAAAACAACAAAAAAAACCCTGATGGAATGGTGCAATTGCAAACTACACTGCTAAATCAACAAATTCATGAAAATTTAACACTGAATCGCACACATTAACAGGAGTAATTAAGGCCTTAGTCACAAAAGTCTAGCAACCGGCCGGCAGCCCACTGGCAAGCACTGGTCGCTATTCGCTGACTGGTTGGCAAGTGGTTTCTGGGAATTGCTGGCTGTTGCTAGGTGAAATCAGTCACAAAAAGGGTGCTCCACCAAAAACGTCCTTGTGATTGCTGGCAGATTCCCGTGGTAGCCAGTAGTTTGCATGTGAGATGTCGACTTGTCCGAGAACACTTTGAGGACATTCAACTTCAGAGTAAAAGCTGTGCCTTAAAACTTCAACCAACACATTTCAATAGGTGCAACTTTTACTTTGAAGTCGAAGGGTCTCCATTTCCAGTTTGCATTGCACTTTTTCCAAGTTTCACTACCGCTCAACGAGTACTTGAAGAATGTTTTCAGTGCAGCACCATATACCACTTTGCGACTGCCAGCAACCAATTGCCAACAGCTTGGGGAACACAAATTTTTCCTTAGCGACTAATGGTTGCCAACTGATCTCTATGGCTCTGTGACTGGAGCAGGTGGATTGTGACTACAGATGCACTGATTTACTTTGCCAATTCCAATTTGTATTTTTTATTATTTTTTTTTCAAGCATCTGACCTGCAGACCTGGGAGCCAGCGGGGCAGAAAAAGTTCTAAGAAACACTCCTCTTTCTGTCAAATCGATACAAGAGATGCTGTATTAAGGTCATGTGCACTGCCCAAACAGGCCTCCAGATGGCATTTTGCACTGGTGAGCAGTCTGCTGAGCTCAATGAACTGAATTAGATAGCACCTTTAAGCTGTTGCCCTCTACCATTATACCACATAAACAGAAGAAGGCACTCCTAACTACTGGCATTCATCTCTATTTGCAGCTACTAAAAAAGAGAAGCAAATTATAGAATTATTATAATGTACAATGTACATTTTAAGCCTTTTTTAAAAGAAATGCTTCCAGTACATCGGACTAAACTATTTTCCAAGTGACATATTTGTACACAATAGGTGAGGACTTAACCACCTGTTAACTATTTTTCTGGCAACAAAAAGAAAAAAATAGCGTCAAATCTAGTATTGGCATTGCTTTAAAGTTGATCTATGTGGAGAAAAATAAAAAGGCTTTATTTTATGGAATAAAAATGTAGTGGATGTCTGGATGCTTTATCATAAGCAAATGAATAACACAACAAATTAACATTGTGGGTTGGCAAAACTGACAGGGAATGGAGCCCAGCCTTACTCTCAGCACTACAGATTCAAACATGAAGAGGAGTGAGGCACAAAGGAGAGGACCAACAGATCAGTACAGGTAGCCAGGAGGAAGACGAGGAAAAGGGGAAGAGGAGGGAGCTGAGGAAGGGTGACAGGGGGAGGGATTTCATCAGTGGAAGGTGATAAATTTTGCAAACCTTCCAAACTTGTCCTTGCTGCATAGGAGAGGGGGGAAGCATTGGAACGGAGAGAAGAAGAGAAGAAATCAAAACAAAGAGCCCACCCAGACAAACTGCTGGATCACTAATCCATACACTCATAAGCACACACACTCACACACACACACAGACAGACACACACGTTTATAAAAAAACAAAACAAAAAAACAGCTGAGGTGTTTCCTGCATGTCAGAGACTTTTGTTAAGATAGCCCTTCTGGCATTTCTTTTCAACACAACACATGAAAACACATAAGTCATGGCGCGCTAACATGTTATCACATTAACACTTGTTTTAACACGCTGTCTTGAAAATAACAAAGTGTAGTATCCCTGCCAACGCTCTCCGACACATTGAGAATAACACGTCCATTTGAAGAGCGTGGAAAGCCTTTCTGTCTCGCACGGAAAAGTGTGAAGTCAAAGTTTGGGCCCTGCTTTTTTCATAATGTCGATCCACATTTCTGCTCCATGGCTGTTGCTTAGTAACTGACGATGCAGCGTTTCCTGACTGCTGAAGCACCGTGCATCTGTGATGCTCTGATACATGAGAGATAATCCACTTATTTCTGGACACCACCAGCTCTCGTACGGTTTTAGCTAAAAAAAAAAATTCCCTCACCTCAGACTGTGAGGTTATTCATATTAAAAAGCCAAAACTGGGTTTAGATGCATTAATTTAAGGATAACATATTGGTTGGTTGTCTGTGTTACCTGTGTATGTTTTTTTTTTTTTTTAAATTATATATAAAAAGTTAAACACTACATCTCTGGTAAATTTACCTTTCCACTGCTTCAACACACCTGAGTCAAATATAGAAGTCATTAGCAGGACTCTGGAGAACTTGACTGCATACTGAGGAGGTAATTCATCCATTTGGTTCAGGTGTGTTGGATCAGGGACTCATCTAAAACCTGCAGGACACCGGCCCTCGAGGCCTGGAGTTGAATACCCCTGCCCTAGGACACATCTAACAACACTGTGCAGGTGAATCAGCAGGCCACCATGCAGAACTCATGCCAAGACTCTCGGTCTCATTGGTCAATTACAATTTCAATAAAGTTTTGACAAACATATTTGCCATTTACTCAGTGTTGCCAAGAAGAGACAGTATTACCCTGTGCAACTTTTTAAGCTTGAAGTAATTAAAAAACTCTTAAAACAGGGAGCAAAGCAATCACTATAATTACATTTTTTTTTTTTTTGGCAAGCATGAAATAAAAATTACTTTTATTTGAACCCTTTTTTCAATTAATAACCAGCTCTGTTTTTAGCAAATTCAGAGTGCGTTCCCAGTAGCGTGTACTACATAAAAGAAATTCCTGTATATTCATGGGTGGTCACGCTGCTTAACTGAGTACGGATTAGAAAAAGGAATCCCCCAGAAGACATCTGAGGTCTGCTGCAACAGATATGAAGTTAATGCCATGAAGGGGTGAAAGTCAGCAGGTTTTCATCCAAAGCAAACAGGTTGTTTCATTGATTGAGCATAAGTCACCAAAAAGGAGCATCCGAAAACCTGCTGACTCTTCCCTTAATGGCTAACTCACCCTAACCTAATTTATGTCTTCAAATCAAATGGAATTAATTTCAAAATATTAAACCTGCCAGCAGTCTGATGAAATTCAGTTTGCTCTGCATTTCAGAGCAACATGCCATTAAAACCATGCAAAATTTATTGAGGTCTTGGGCTTTATCCATCTCATAAAATAGCCTTGAAATTAAAAATGAGTAAAAAAAAAAAAAAAGCCCCACGGTTATCATGTGTGCCCTTCGTTAAATGTCAACCTGCAACTTTTTGCCCCAGCAGTTACTCATTAATGCTTAACTGTCCCCTCTGGGCCACCATACAGTAGGTAAGCTAATGGCCAGGCTATTTTCTATGCTACAAAATGAAAGCAACCACATTTGGTGAAACCATATGAATGCAGAGTGTGCGGGAGAAAAAGGGTTTGCACCTCACTGCCAGAACTAGAAAAAAAAAATTAAAAATTGGTTTCACACGAACCTGCGCATCATTAAAAATAAAAGCCATTCATGTAAGGAAAAAAAGACACTTAGCTATCAACAGCAGGGGAGAGGCTGGTCGGAAAAGACAAAGGAAGGGGCATTAAGGTTCTGTAAGGCCTACTGATGGAGTCCAGCAGTTGGGGAGAGAAGTGATAAACTGAATTACACTTTTAAATTAATATAAGCGGTATAAATATTAGATATTTTACCAATATATAATACAAATATGACTATTTTAATTTAAACAAATTAAGATTCAGGAACCTGGAATGCCTCTCCCCAAAAATGTAACAAAAAAAATATCTGGATAAGGAATTATGATTTTGGATTTTCTTCCCAAAAACTGCTTAATTTCAGAGAACATTAACTCTACTAAAATAAAATGCACCCCGATGCAAAAGCTGTCCAAGAATCACCAAATTAATAAAGTTTTAAAGATGCTGCTTAGTTGGGATTGTATCACTTATGTGTCTGTATACCTTACAAGATCTGCAAACGAATTTAAACCAGGAATGCACCGATCCAGCTTTTTACACTTCCAACACAATACAGACACATTGGTTTTGGGTGGTCTGGCAATACCAAGTACCAATCGGATACCTGATGTACTCCTCACTGTAGGGAAGAGACTGGGAATCATTCTTTTATGAGCAGGGATCGACTTAAACAGCTTTCCTGACTCGGTAAAATAAAGAATATAAATGTACTGTACTAGTGTTTATTAGTGACAAAGCACACAATATTTACAAGATAAATACAATTTTAAAAAAATTAAACATGTTGGCATTATTTACCTAATTCATTTGCACTACTCTTGATGTCACTGAGAGCCATTAGGCTGATCCCACTGTTATTTACAGCTATGCTAGTTTCTCCTTTTCCCGCACCGCCTCACACACACAGGAGTCGGCTGAAATGAAAGGTTAATCAAACTGATGACAACACTTTACCACATCACTAAATCTTCCCAACACATGGTACACCAAACCAACATCCTTCTAGCTTCTCCCTTACATAATGTCTCTGAATGAACACAATCAAAGGGAAAGAAAATGAGCAAGCGAGAGAGAAGCCAAAGCATCAATACGGTCCACGAAGGACAGCAATGAACAGATCGGCCCGCGAGTCAGCCGATCCAGATATCAGATTGGTGCATCCCTAATTTAAACCCGACATCTGAAAAGCAGACTGAAAATTAAAGTTTAATCAAAAGAACGCTCCAGAAATTTAAAGACTTTTCTATAGATATATATATATATATATAGCAGTTATATTTTAGCAGTTAGGCCAGTTATAACTGTAGTCACAATTAATTCAAGGGGATTCAACTCAGTTTCTCAGATATGGATTAAGTCTAGTCTTGAACTAAAAACATTTTTCCCAAAGGCATGCTTCATAGAATTTTGGGACTAGGCCTAATCCATGCCTGGGAAACTGGCTGAATAGGTTTGACTCTAGCTTGAGGGTGGGGGTGGGCAGGAGGGGTTAGCTGAGTGTGAGCGGGGTTAAGAAGAACAGATACCCTGAAGGTGTAATATGATGTTAGAAGTTCCACTGGCTGAAAGATAAGCACAGCAAAGAAAAACTTTAATGCCAGCTCAGCCAAGAATAATTAAGATAGCTTAATTAAGGAAGAGATTTTCAGGTGTTCTGCAGATGGGCGATGGTGTGCGACGTGTGAATGTGCTTAAAATGGATCGGAACAATTCTGTGATCTTAGATGATAACACTGTAACGTCGGTGTGTATGAATTACTCTCTCCCAAAGGTAGAAACCAAACAACAAAACACAAAGACAATTAAGCCTCTCAACTGATTAAATGTTATAGAAACATTTGATGGGGTTTGCGAGATTAAAGAGCCAAACCAAAAGGAGGAGTCCACAGATTTTGGGACAGATTTCTGCCCCAGTTCTTTCATTTCTAGCTTTGGGATGCAGCTGATATCGGATGCTAGGATGTTTTCTAGTATCACGAGGTAAAAGGAGGAGCTCTGAGTGGATATGTCCAGAGGATTTATGGTGGGGCAGGTCTGGATATAGATAGATATGAAGATGATGGGACAGAAAGAAAGAAAAAAGGAAGGAAGGAAGGAAGAAGAGAGGGAGGAAAGGAAGGGCGTGTTAAGAAAAGCAATCAGCAACAAAATCTTAGTGTCTGACTGCTCACACTGTGTTATGTGCTCACAACACTTTACTACTACGGTTTTCCTATTAATCTGGCATTTTAGTTGTGAGTTACACACTCAGTGCCTTCACGCCAACAAAATAATACTTCAGAAATTAAACGCTGTAGAAAGACAACTCAAAACTACACAAGGGAAACAGTATGAGCTTTCAGTTTATCGCTCTACTCTTCACTCATTAAAACTTGCTAAGATATGGCTGACCTCTTTCACTCTCGCCCTCTTTTTCTATTCATCATACATACTCAAGCAACACAGCCTCATCCCACACAAACAGACCCACTACTCTTTCTCCTCCCACCCACCCACACACCCACACACACACACACACACACACACACAAAAAGCATTGGTGTAAAACTTGAGCAAGAGTCAGTTAACATTAGTAAATGTGTCTTATATAACTGTGCCGACTGCAATAAGAAGCAGATGCATCAATGTGGGCACTGTAGTCATTTTTCCCCCATTTTTCCCCCATTTCAGTTTTCATCCTCGATCAGTTAGATCGAGGATAGATTGCTAGTTTTATTTTATTTTTACTGCATAAATATGTTAATTTATCAGCTTGCTAATGGCTCACAATCCTATAGACATCCCACTCTAAAGTTTCCACATACTTGCTGTTTTTAAAATTAGAGGAGAAAAAAAATTTCCTGTACATTTGGTTTCTATTTTTCTTAATATATTATTTAACTAAAATGTGAGGGGTTTTTGTCTTTTTTTTTTCTTTGCTCCTGGCCTAGCTTACTTTTAAGTTTACTTCTAGTCAAGTGTAATAACATTAGGGCATGACACACATAACTGAAAGTGTCTTAAACACATTTTTTGTAATTTTCCTCTGCAGAATTTTCACCACAAAGAAGGCAATATTATGCCAGTAGGTTATCTTTCAGATGCTTCTGGATGCGTTCTGCTGTTTAACCTTTAAGCTATGGTCAAATTGCTTGGGCAGGTTGGCAACCGAGGGAAGTGAGCAGGAAGCACCTGCATGGCAGCCATAGAAAAAGCTGGTGAAATTCTCTAAATACTAAGAGGTGCATCTGTGTTTCCTTTATTACCTCCTTTAGCAGAGGATACAGTGGAGCATCCTGTATCAAAGGAAAAGAGATGATCCCATGCCATAATTAATAGCGACACACTATCCAAAAATCAATCAATAGGAATGACAAGTGACACAGATCACGTAAATGTTAATTAGCAGTTTGTTTTCCTTTTCATTTCACAACCTTTGGATATTTTCTGAACCTTTAATGAAAGGTTGTGTTACGCCGACGACAGGTAAACTATGAACAGCAGATAAAAATCTGCTTCTGAGGAAGCTGTTGCTTTGCCTCAAGAAGCTCTATAAATAATGACTAAGCATATTCAAATCTTTAAAGTTAATTTAAGCTTTTCATTTGTCATTTTCACTGCTGTGTTTTCAGCCTCTATGAACTTATCTTTCATTGATATGCATTCAGTAACATAAAGCTTTAATAAATGCAGGAGTTATACTGGACATTGGATCATCTCTCTAGCAGTGAGAGATAATATGAGTGAACTTTATTATCTATTATTCCTATTTATTGAAAATTACAAAGCAAAGGGGGCAAAGCATCTCAGACATGCTTCTTGTAATGCCTCTTGTGTCCATCTGATGCACATTTTACTTTCACTTCAGCAGACCACATTATTAAGGAGCAATTGTAAGTGCTGTCAGATTCTCTCAGCACCACACGTCTTTTCTCACCTCCTGACATCTTTCAGTTGGGCTCAAGCTAAAGTGATCAGGAAAAGAGACAGCAGATATTTTTGGACTGCCCTCAAATCTCTTCTGAGCTACCCCAATTTCCCCAAGAGACTGCCTTTTCCCAGGCTGCCATTGTGAAGAAGAATGCTTGTAGGAGGACTTGCCTGGTTAAATAAAGGTTGGGTGCAAACTGACGGTAAGTCTAAGTCACATCACCACATTATGCATCCATTTTAGACGTGTTTATTGTTTATCAATACACTGTCGATAGCTTTAGTTAACCCCCTCAAACATTAACATTAACTCATTGATTGATAATCTCTATAAACATGAAAACTTGATTTACACAAATATATTTAATCACTTTTATCTATGGGCAGTAAATATAAATCATACTGAATTCAGATGGTATGATAACACCATAATATATTTGTTTACTGGATTACGTCTCTAACCAGTTGAAAATATTTGAACGACTGGCTAACCGACCAAAAACAGCCTTTACTCGTTACCTTCACTTCATTTTCTTGCTATTTAGTGTAGCCAGCTAAATGTAGCTACCAGCCAGCTTGGTCTGAATATAGCACCGAGCTCGGCTGTGTACAGATCGGTGAGTGGTGTGAACTAACAGGCTGCCTGCAGCTGGAGTTTGGGGTTTCAGTGCTTCGTGTTTTGGCTCTTGGTGGAGCAGAGACGACGCCCGACTCCTAGCTTCATTAGCGGTGGTTAGCTTAGCTAGCAGCAGCCGCCATTATAGCAGCCGACGACGGCAGCTAGCTTTCAATACTAACCCAGGCCCGGATTTTAAGGGGCTCGTTTGGCTGTTTCGCTTCTTTTCGTTTATCACCCTGCCCATTACAGTCATCTCCATTTGTGAATAATCTAACCGAAAATCAGTTTACATCGTAAATCCAGTGAGCAGCTTTACCGCAAGCTAACGCGACAGCTAGTGGCTAGCTGTGCCCTCAACCTGCTTCCACGGATGCCAAAAGGACATATTTAGGATAACGTAAGTGTCGTTTGACGCACATAAACACACATTTTGTAAAGTAATAATGGCTAATGTCTAAAATAAGAGGTAAATTAATCTAGCTACTCCTGCCGTGACAGTAACAATCAGTGCTAGCTAATCCCACACATCTCCCTGGTGTTAATTTGGGATGTCCGCAAAAATAAACCTGTTCACAGCCTTATGCGATCAGTGGGGGGCACAGCTTTGGGTGTGCGTGTGCGAACCTTTTTGATATTGTAAACACGGGTCAGCATCCCGATGCCTCTGTCGTTGAGGATGGTGAGTTTTTCTGCCAGTTTCTGCTGGCTGGGCTGGATCACTCCCCGAGACATCTTCTCGCTGTTCGCCTAAATTTCCAAACCAATCCAGAAAAAAAAAAATCCACAAATCGCTGCCGCCTCAAGTCCGTAAAAACAAGCAGGGAAAGGAAGCTGTGATTTATGTCGATATTAGATTAAATTTCGCCCATGTTCAACCAGCTTCCTGTACTCCACCCCACCGTCTCCCTGCCTGTTTTTCCTTTTTTCCCCGGTCCCTGGATGAGGAGTTGTCCTGGTTTTCACAACGAGGCTGGCAAATGCTGCGTTCAAGGTCCCTCGTTAATTCCATATTCCAACATATTCCACGTATTTAATTTATTCCAGAAGTTGATTATTATTATTATGTTTGAACACAACCTATAACAAAAATAAGTAGAATAGGGGTCGCCACAGCGGCTCATCTGCCTCCATTTCTGTTACACCAACCCTCTGCATTTCCTCCTCCACTACATTCATGAACCTCCTCTGAGTTCTTCCCCCTTTCCTCCAGTTTGGGAGCTCCATGTTCGGCATCCTTTGTCTAGTTTATCCACTGTCCCTTCTTTTGTCTCAACTTGAGCTGTCCCTCTGATGTGCTCGTTTCCTGTCCATCCTGTTCACTAACAATGAAAATCATAGGATCTTATCTTTTTCGTCAGTGCCACCATCTCCAAACCATACATCACATCAGGTCTCACTAGTAAACCTTTCCTTTCACCCCTGTGACAAATCACTCCGACACTCATCTCCAACCCCTAAACTCATTTTCTTCACGGCTCTTGTGCACTGTCCCTTGTTTTGGGTGGTTGACCGCAGGTATTTAAACACATCTGCCTGCGATATCTCTGCTCCTTGCAGCTTCATTGTTACATACAAGTAGACTAGTATATGGCTTAATAAAATAAAATAGAATATGACATATGAAGCAGCTTAATACAAATAAAAAAGTATTTTTGAAAAAGTACAGTAAATTAAAATACAAATATTAAGTAGCAATATAATATATTATTAAGAAAAATACCTCAAAAACAGACATTTAAATTATTTACTTAAAATAGCAATATCATGACTAACTTTTTTTTAAAGAGTATTATTATAATGTGAGCTAGAAGTTCATAATAGGTGTTAAAAAAAACTTTATTTTTTATAAATAATTACACATTCTCACACCACTTAATCGCACTATTTATGAACATTTGATACATCAACTTCCCCACTGTGTGTTTTTTGTATGAAATACAAGTCAGGAAATGCATTAAAGACCATATAATGGCAAGAATGCTTAATCCATCAAACTGGACAGGTTTCTGAACCGTTTCTCACGGACTGCTTTTAGGCATCATTACAAAATATGAGAACAGATTGCATGCCGAAAAAGCCTCACATTTCCTTTCGTTGTGTAATTACTTTGTTGTGCTGTTAACATTTGCAACAGATATTGGCTTAAAATGTGAGGGAAGTGTGGTAATGCTTCAAAAGATCCACAACTCACTGAATTATTGTCAAATTTCCTGATTTAAATTTTTTGAATAACAGTCAAAATAGAGTCCTCATACATCTCCCGGAATTTACTATTTTACTCTGTGTACTCGAACGCATCACATTGCTTACGTAGCTTCCGACTCAGCTGTCAGTTGCAGGAGCTTTCTTTCTCAGAGATTTCTGTTTTCTTTTTTATAATCTTGTATTTAAAAAGAGAGCTGTAATAATGGGATATTCTATTGCAGTGATGATCTAAAGCCTTTTAAAGCAGCAATGATCTCATTCTTTGCGAAATTTTGATTTAATCCAGTACATTTAGATCAGGTAGGTGCAAAAAGTGAAAAACTGACGTCAGACATCTTTTAGTTTAAGATTTCATGTGGTATACTTAGTTTAGGCTCAGTTTGTGTAAGTAAGCATTACTAATACTTAAGAAATAAATTGCAAACCCAATTCTTCATCTAAATATATTTTCTTTGTTTCAGGTGAGTCCTGTAAATTCTGCTGTGATGCATTCACTGGCTCAGGAGATCCATGGCTTCTCAAAAGACCGCCTGAAGAAACAGTGCACGCGTGTTACCACAGTGACAGGCAAAAAGCTGCTGGAGAGGAGGACTGATGGAGGAGAGGGAGATGTGGAGCAGATTGAAGACCTGGAAGAGGGAAATGGATATGGATTTGTTGAAGATAACAGTCTGGACCTCCAGCTTGGTGTCATCAGACCGTTCCTCCTGCTGGGTAATCTTTTTTTAGTTCTAATGCCACCACAACATGCTTACACTGTTCCAGAACCAGATGGATATATCTGCTGTGCATTGTTGTCAGCGGGCATTAGCCTATCACAGATATATCTGTATCTGCATTACAGATTACCTGATATGCACCAATATTTTCACAAAACATAATACAGAAATGACTGCATGCAGAGTACACATCACAGCTAAGTAGCATAGACAGAGAGTGAAAAGTGTCAGCAGCAATGTCTTTCAAATATTATATATATATTTCAAATATTAAAACATTTAAACCTATTTTAGTAACCCTCATCACAAAATAGTGAATCTGGAAATATGCACTACACATAGATTCAGATGAAAAAATGTATTCAGGTCTAACAAATGAAACAATTTGCACAAGTGTCTTAAACTTTTATTCTTTCTAAGCAAAAGGGGGGGCAAAAGGAAGCCTTTGGGAAAACAGCCCTACTTTTCACTTATTCTGTGAGCTCAGGAAACACTTTCCTGCTGGGTTTATGGTCACAGTGTCACGTCTTACTGATTCATTGCATTCACACAGTCACCTCTGTTGTTTTTTTTCTAGAAAGATTCAGTCTGTAGTGCATGCGTGGAAACAGCCGTGCCCCAAAATGAGAGTTTAAAAAGCTTTTTTTTTTTTACCCCATGGAACTTATACCTCCACAAACATCTTCACTGTTGCTGAATGTTCCCATAGATTTAAATTCAGGATTGTTATGTCTCTGTATAAATCCAGTTACTGTGGTAATGACCTAGTGCTGAGCGTGAAGTTAACATATTAATTCCTTTTAATGGATAAATCAGTGTTGTTAATTTTTTAATTTGTCCAAAGGCAAATGCTGAGCTCTCCCCCTTACCTGCAGCTTTCCACATGTTGGCTTGCATCCATCCTGCTGAAGCGTCCTTGAGCTTGACATTGAATTCCCACCCAGCTCTGAGGTGCTGTTCACATCTGTAACTAACGCTATCGAAGAAAGAGTTTCTCAGCAGGGATCAATAAAATATTACAACTGTCTGGTTCAACAGAGGTGACTCTCTTACAAACAGTTTCCATGTGCTAAAAAGATGAAACTGCTATTCATTCCCTAAAGTATCTCAGTGGTCACATCAACGGGTTGTCACACTGTACAGGATGACAGGACACCATGCTAATACTTCTCTGATATTTTTCTAACTGCCTGTGTAGTTGTGATTGTGAGGTCTCTCAGTTTTTTCATTGGTGCTCTTATGACAGTTTTTCATAGTATTTTCTGTAAATACAGTGCAGTATAGCAGTACAGGCTGAAGGCTCTGTGCAGACTCCCTCAGTTGTCTTTGGCATGATGCTGTGATATTGCTAATATTTATAATGTGTTGCCATCCTTTGGCTAGAGTCCAGTGACAGTTATTATATTTTGAAGCACTGCATCTCTACACTGTCTGCTTAAAAAAATGATTTTTATTATTTTGGGTTGTGGAATTGGTACCCCCTCTTAGATGCATTTAATAAAAAGCTAAAGCCAGGAAAGGGTCAGCTTGATTTAGCATGAAGTAAAAGGGGCAGTGTGGCTGGCTCTGTGTGGAAAGTAAAGTAATCTACCTACTAAAAGCCTTTCAAAGGTTTCCAACTTACAAGTGATATCTTTTTAAATTTAATCCACATGTCTGCAGCACTATAGAAAGTTCTCTTTTTAACTGGCTAACTGCATCCCTCTGTTTCCAGTCTTTGTGCTAAGCTAAGCTAACTAGCAGGCATGATTTGTGGGTCCGCAGTAAAGCCAATGGTTCTGTGAAGTCTCTGCATTTTCCTTTTATTTCTGACCAGTTTATAAACAGAAATATACATTAGACTCGGGCTGGCTTAAAACCAACATTATTTTCTTCGACTCTGTCCTTAAACATCTTTGAAAGGAGGGCCAAAAATAAATAAATAAATAAATGTCAAAATTCCCTCACACATACTATAAGAGAAATTTCCTTCACTTTGCCTGGAATGGCTAAAAATGACCAGGTATCCTGTGCAGCTGATCCATGGGAGGTGGAGGGTGGAGGTGGTGGCTCCTCTTTTATTTTTTGAGAGATGGAGATCAAAATGTTTAAAAAATAAATAAATCAATCAATCAGCTGCCGCTTAAAATAAATGTTTACCCAATCTTTCTATCTTGTATAAAGTTTTTTTTATTTTATTTTTTTGACAGAATCCATTATTGATTAAAATGCCTCCACAACAACAAGAGCGGACAGGGCATTCCATGTGAGTGTGAGGCATTCATTTGAATATACTTCAGCTTATTCATGCTAGTCTGTTATTGGTCAAGACATGTTACGTGTCACTATGAGGATTCTACTTTATTAATTAAAAACACTTGTGTTTCTACTGGATACACAATTTTCACTGATAAGCAGCAATGTGTAATAATTGTAATAATAACTAATTAGAAATGCAGTGAAAATCAATACCAAAAAAAAGTATTTGCCCCCTTCCTTATTTTTTTGTATATTTCTCACACTTAAATATTTCAGATCATCAAACTAATTTTAATATTAGACAATGATAACCTGAGTAAATACAAAATGTAGTTTTTAAATGATGATTTAATTTATTAATGGATAAAAGCTGTCCAATCCTGGTCATATGTGAAAAAGTAATTGCCCCCTAAACCTAATGACTGGTTGTGCCACCCTTGGCAGCAAGAACAGCAGTCAGGTGTTTTTAATAGGTGGCAATGTGTCTTTCATATTGCTAGGGAGGAATTTTGGCTCAATCTTCTTTGCAGAATTGTTTTAATTCACCTGCATTGGAGGGTTTTTGAGTATGAAAGGCCTGTTTAAGGTCATCTCTATCCAGACTTTGACTAGGCTACTCCAAAACCTTCATTTTGTTAATCACAGCCAGCAACCACTAACCAACCAATCGTAGAATATGCATTTTCCCCATAGCGACTGCCAGTTGCAGGGGGTCACTGACCGCTCTATAGGTCGGTGTGAATGACGCTTTAGCAATTGATTTCAGTGGCAGCCAGCAACCACCTGCCAGCGGGTCAGGGATTACAGAGGTGGCCTCTAGGGCTGTGTGACTGGGATCTAACTTAAATTTGTCTACATACCCAGTGCAGTATCTGTTACTTTCTTATGCAACCGAAATAATTTCAACTCAGTTTTTTTTATATAGCACCAAATCACAACAAACAGTCACGTCAGGGCGCTTTATACTGTAAGGTAAAGAGAATAATTACAGAGAAAACCCAACAACAAACCCAAAACAACCCCTATGATCAAGCACTTGGCGACTGTGAGAAGGAAAAACTCCCTTTTAACAGGAAGAAACCTCTTGCAGAACCATGCTCAGTGAGGAGCAGTCATCTGCTGCCACTGGTTGGGGTGAGGGGAGAGAGAAAGGACAAAAAAACATGCTGTGGAAGAGAGACAGAGATTAATAATAACTAATGATTAAATGTGGAGTGGGGTGTAAACAGAGTGAAAAGAGGTGAATGAAAAAGAAATATACTCAGTGCATCATGGGACCCCCCCCCCCCAAAAAAAACAAACAAAAAACAGCCTAGGACTATTGCAGCATAACTAAGAGATGGTTCAGGATCACCTGACTATAACTAACTAACTAACTATAACCTATAACTATAGCTTATAACTGTAAGCTTTATCAAAAAGGAAAGCCTAGGTGCCAGCAGCCTAGGTGTGTAGCAGTATAACTAAGGGGTGGTTCAGGGTCACCTGATCCAGCCCTAATTTTAAACTTTATCATAAATGAAGGTTTTAAGCCTAATCTTAAAAATAGAGAGGGTATCTGTCTCCTGAATCCAAGCTGGGAGCTGGTTCCACAGAAGAGGGGCCTGAAAGATGAAGGCTCTGCCTCCCATTCTACTCTTAAGTATCCTAGGAACCACAAGTAAGCCAACAGTCTGAGAGCAAAGTGCTCTGTTGGGGTGACACGGTACTATGAGGTCTTTGAGATAAGATGGGGCCTGATTATTCAAGACCTTGTATGTGATGAGAAGAATTTTAAATTAAATTCTGGATTTAACAGGGAGCCAATGAAGAGAAGCCAGTATGGGAGAAATCTGCTCTCTCTGTCTAGTCCCTGTCAGTACTCTAGCTGCAGCATTTTGGATCAGCTGAAGGCTTTTCAGGAAGCTGAATTACAATAATCCAGCCTAGAAGTAATAAATGCATGAATCAGCTTTTCAGCATCACTCTGAGACAGGATGTTTCTAATTTTAGAAATGTTGTGCAAATGCAAAAAAGCAGTCCTATATTTATTTATTTTTTTTTAAATATGTGCGTTGAAGGACATATCATGGTCAAATATGACTCCAAGATTCCTCACAGTGTTATTGGAGGCCAAGGTAATACTACCCAAAGTAAGTATCTGGTTAGACAGCATGTTCCTAAGATTTAGGGGCAGAGCACAAGACCTTTTTGTCTTTAAGACATTCCTGCAGTTTAACTAATTGGTCTGTGTCTGGCTTCATGGGTAGATAAAGTTGGGTATCATCTGCATAACAATGAAAATGTATGCAATATTTTCTAATAATACTGCCATGTATAGTGTAAATAAAATTGGTCCTAGCACAGAACCCTGTGGAACACCATAATTAACCTTAATGTGTGAAGAAGACTTCCCATTTACACGAACAAATTGGAGTCTGCAGCGCAGTACCTTTAATACCTATGGCATGCTCTAATCTCTGTAATAAAATGTTATGGCTGTTTGACAGATACTCTTTCAAGAATTTTTGATAGAAAAGGAAGGTTGGAGATTGGCCTATAATTAGCTAAGACAGCTGGGTCAAGTGATGGCTTTTTAAACAATGGTTTAATTGCTGCCACCTTAAAAGCCTGTGGCACATAGTCATGTTGGGGAGCTCTCTCCATTACCTTGATGCCCAATCTTATTTTACTTTCCCACTTCCTTATTCCTTCCCTTTTAACAATGGAACTCTTTTTCTTTTGGCACGTTGTGTCCACATTTACTTTGTTTCCACTTTCCACCATTTCAGCTATGTGGGGAAAACTACTGGAAACAAAAGTGTTATCCTCTTTTTGGTGGGACAACAGAGTCTATTCCCCTGCGACATTTTGTACTCAGTGACAGACAGAAGCATTAATGACAGTGAGGGAGACCATGTTAATATTCAGTAGCTATTACACTATGCAATAATAATATTTCATAATAAATTAAGGCCAAAACATGTCTCCTGCCACTTTAATAACACCACCACATTGAGCCTATTGATTTTCTAATAACATCTGCCACACGCCACTAAAATATGATGGACATCTGTCTTCTGTTCTTTAACAGACTTGCTGAATGAGGTCCTCTGTCAGACTCTTATTTAAAAACCACTCTAAAAATCCTGGCATCCTTTCACAGATGTGTCACTCTAAATCTTCTCCTTCTATACTGATGAGACATATGGGCTGGGGGAGGCTTATTGCCAAACACACACTCAACTTTGGCTTTATATGTGTGTCTCAACACCATGAGTTTGATATTATGTAATAGTGGACTGGCTAATGCAGAGAGTGCAAATTTTGCTGCTTTGAAGACAATAAGCAGCTGCAGAGAATCCACCCTGGAAAGTCTGGAGGAAGTCCTTCCATCATATTCTGTTTCCTGCCCATATGTCTCCAGCGCATAATTACCCAACTCCTGCTACTCAAAACTTCCACTCATTGGATCACTGCTCCCTTAGTGATCCATTTCAAGATGAAACAAGTATCCAGTTTGGCTTGCTGTTTCCTTTTCTTTTTTTTCTTTTTTTAAAATTTATTTCCTGCAAACATGATCAAGGACATTAAGGAGAAACAAAACAAATACAAGACTTAATCATTACATGTATATACAGTGGTGTGAAAAAGTGTTTGCCCCCTTCCTCATTTCCTGTTTTTTTGCATGTTTGTCACACTTAAGTGTTTCGGAACATCAAACCAATTTAAACAATAGTCAAGGACAACACAAGTAAACACAAAATGCAATTTGTAAATGAAGGTGTTTATTATTAAAGGTGAAAAAAAATCCAAACCATCATGGCCCTGTGTGAAAAAGTGATTGCCCCCTAAACCTAATAACTGGTTGGGCCACCCTTAGCAGCAACAACTGCAACCAAGCGTTTGCGATGACTTGCAATGAGGCTTTTACAGCGTTCTGGAGGAATTTTGGCCCACTCATCTTTGCAGAATTGTCCTAATTCAGTTACATTAGAGGGTTTTCCAGCATGAACGGCCTTTTTAAGGTCATACCACAACATCTCAATAGGATTCAGGTCAGGACTTTGGCTAGGCCACTCCAAAGTCTTCATTTTGTTTTTCTTCAGCCATTCAGTGGTGGACTTGCTGGTGTGTTTAGGATCATTGTCCTGCTGCAGAACCCAAGTTCCTTTCAGCTTGAGTACACGAACAGATGGTCGGACATTCTCCTTCAGGATCTCTTGGTAGACAGCAGAATTCATAGTTCCATTTATCACAGCAAGTCTTCCAGGTCCTGACGCAGCAAAACAGCCCCAGACCATCACACTACCACCACCATATTTTACTGTTGGTATAATGTTCTTTTTCTGAAATGCAGTGTTCCTTTTACGCCAGATGTAATGGGACACACACCTTCCAAAGAGTTCCACTTTTGTCTCATCGGTCCACAGAATGTTTTCCCAAAAGTCTTGGGGATCATCAAGATGTGTTTTGGAAAAATTGAGACGAGCTTTAATGTTCTTTTTGCTCAGCAGTGGTTTTCTCCTTGGAACTCTGCCATGCAGGCCATTTTTGCCCAGTCTTTTTCTGATGGTGGAGGCATGAACGCTGACCTTAACTGAGGCAAGTGAGGCCTGCAGTTCTTTGGACGTTGTTGTGGGGTCTTTTGTGACCTCTTGGATGAGTCGTCGCTGCGCTCTTGGGGTAATTTTGGGCGGCCGGCCACTCCTGGGAAGGTTCACCACTGTTCCATGTCTTCGCCATTTGTGGATAATGGTTCTCACTGTGGTTCGCTGGATTCCCAAAGCTTTGGAAATGGCTTTATAAGACTTTCTAGACTGATATATCTCAATTACTTTCTTTCTCAATTGTTCCTGAATTTCTTTGGATCTCGGCATGATGTGTAGCTTTTAAGGATCTTCTGGTGGACCTTACTGTGTCAGGCAGCTCCTATTTAAGTGATGTCTTGATTGAGAACAGGTGTGGCAATAATCAGGCCTGGGTGTGGCTAGAGAAATTGAACTCAGGTGTGAAAAACCACAGTTATAGTATGTTTTAACAAGGGGGGCAATCACTTTTTCACACAGGGCCATGATGGTTTGGATTTTTTTTCACCTTTAATAATAAACACCTTCATTTACAAATTGCATTTTGTGTTTACTTGTGTTGTCCTTGACTATTGTTTAAATTGGTTTGATGTTCCGAAACACTTAAGTGTGACAAACATTCAAAAAAAAAGGAAATGAGGAAGGGGGCAAACACTTTTTCACACCACTGTAAGCTTATGTGCCACTTTTTTGAGGGGGTTGCATCAGAAGGGGTAAGAAAAAACATGGAAAAAATGTCAAAATGGTGAAAAAAATGTCAAAAATAATCATTCTTAACACCTGCCTAACGGCTACACGTAATGATAATCAGTCGGGGGAAGTAGTGTGTTGGTCCCTGCCACTGGCAGAGAGGCAGGGACAGGGCGCCGCCTGGGGCTCTTCAACCGCATGGGCAGCAGAATATCTTTTTTAATTAAAGATTATCTTTATTAAAATCATCCCGGTGTGGTTAACACCATATTTTGCACTGCTGTTATTTGTGTGAAAGTATTTTAATTTATTCTGTCTGATTTTGGTCCTTTTTTGAATCGACCTCATTGCGCCGCAGGAAGAACCTGGCCCAGTGGGTTTGCTCCCTTTCAAAACCAGACCCTGAGGAAGAAGCCAGTTTATTAGGGACAGAATTATTTTACTGCATTTCAATCCAGCTGCCGTAAAGGCTTCCCCCTGCTGCTGACTGCCTGATTTCTGTTTGCTTTTAGGTTTTATTAGGCAGTACTACCTTTTAGAAAGACAGCTGTTATTTGTTTCTTGCTTTGGTCTTAGGTCATCCTGGAGTAATTTGCTTTCAGTTATCGTCGCATCCTTCTTACCCAAGCCTGATTGAATGATCATCCCTCTTCCGTAATAATAGACTCTGGTTGGGGACTAGGATGGGGACTCCCTTTATACTTTTGTTTTGCACTTCTTTATCTCTGGGCGGGGATGTAAAACCACATTTGTGTCCATGTCTGTAAGTCTTCAACTGCAGCCAAAATCAGTCGTGCTTGTATGCAGACTTTCAAAAACCCAACAGCATGCGGTGAGATGATGCAGCGTGTCGGTCGAATGCTCATTGGTTAAAAGGCCGGCTTGGACCGGAAAGGCTAGAACCACTGTAGTGATCGCTGCCCCTTTCTTGGCCACAGTTCTGTGTAGTGGGCTGATATCCCACCTTTCCCATCTCCTACTGTTCCTCTGAGAATGATGACAAATACCTGCATGGTGATCTGTAACACTCAGGACACTGCACTGCAAAAATGTGAATGTCTGTATTTCCCCTGGCAGACACAAAAGAACAAAGGTGCAACAGCATCGCAAACACAAAGTAGCCCATATTTCCGGTTGTATCACACACATACATGCAATTTACAAATACATGTAAAATAAAAATACTGTACTTTGTGCTTCATACCATTATTTTAAAGCTTTAGGTAATTACTTATTTTCCTGACTTTAAACTATAAATTTACTGATATATGATGCTGTATTATTATAGTTGAAGGTTTCTGACAATATACAAGTAATATAAATCATCTCCAGCTGCAGCATTAAAGTGATATCCACATTAATGAATCAATTACTATGATTTATAAATAGAATAATGCATATGGTCAGAGTTCTTTAATTATATTTGATTGCCAAAACTTTAGTAGTATTCCTTATGTAAAGCATCTAAATATTCATTTTGCCAATTAGCAAAACAGTTTTTCTATGCTTTTCAATTTTCAGGCTCACTTGTTGTGCTGTTTTGCATGTAATTCCATATGCATGAGGCCACTGGGCTGCTTCATAAGCCTGTAAATATGCAGCTTTTCCTTAACTAATTTTCTCTTTCTGATTTCCTGTGATCCACCGTGCCTCGTTCTCGGTCCCTCTCTGTGCCGCTCTATTCAAGGACAAGTCACAGCACCACCAGACCACTTCCATTCATTTTACACATAATAAGGTGATGTAGGTGGGGATGGGAACAGCAACTCTAGTAAAGTAACAATTAAGGAGCGTTGGGAGCAGGAGAGTGAGGGTGAATGCATCTACTAATTTATGTCTATGTGTAACCTCTGCTACATTAGTCTTTCCAAATTTTGCTATTAGAAGGTTTATTGTCATGAAAATGTCTCTTCTGAAGAAAAAAAAACAATAAAAAAATCATACACTTCCTTCTCTGCAGTGACAGATAACACTGAATACTGTATTTCAGCAGTTTTTAAGCCTAGTCGAGTGACTGCATACACAAATCATCTGATTCCTATTAGATTTTTTTTCCGTAGCTTTAAGCTGTTTTACTTTTGGTTTCTGCTGACTGATATCTTCCCCGTTTGGTATTGCAGCTGTTCAAAAAGGGTTTTGTATCTGAATGTTTTCCTACCAAGCGATATTGTTGCTGATATCCTTCAGCTTTTGCTTTTTACTGCAAAACTTGGCACCACTTGACTTAAAAAAAATAATCCTCGGTAGGGTCAAAGGTATTCTTTTTATGAGGTACTGGCTGTTTCCTGGTCTATTTGAGTCACTTCTGTAGATCATTCACTCTCAGTGTCTGAAAATTCAAGTTTTATCAAAAACAGTAGTATCCCCATCATATCTTTACCACTGCTGGTGTTATAAATCTGACTTTAATCGCACAGGTAGAAATAACAAGGTGTGCTGATAATATTTCTGTAATTAAATGGGTTGAAGCAGTATTTAATCATTTTATGCCTGAGGAATTATCATTGTCCTACAGGAAGCTTCATTTGGTAAGCAGAAGCATGCCCGTCTGTCTGTCTTCTTATCGAGTTGTGTCTGTCTTTTTAGGCTCTCAGGATGCAGCCCACGACATTGACACCCTGCAGCGATATAAGGTCAGTACAGAGGGATCAATGGAGCGGGCATGCCCTTGCTTTGTTGTGATAGCATGTGTAGTGACATGAGATTAGAGGCAGGCGTTTAGCTGAGCTTTGCTGCGGGTCGGCAGCAGCCAGTGAAGAGCCGGAGGAGCTTCATGACTCATGCAGTGACAGTTTAGCACAGTAGAGGGAGTAAATGATTACAGTAAGCCTCAGCGCTGCTCCTCCACATCAGTGAAATGTGACTACTCCTTCTCTGCAGTGGCTGCTCCCAGGCATGAGCATATTGCTGCCTGTGCAGTCTCAGGATGATGAATTGGAGAGATTACGAATACCTTCACTTCCTGTTTCTAGGATGAAATCTTGGCTGTCTAAATTCAGGTTTTCTCGGATAGCTAATAAACCGAGGAGATTTGACAGTCAGCCCAAAGGCACTTTATAAAAAACCGGCTCTCACCAGTGGAACAGTGCCTTTAAACACTGCAGTGGAAGGAGCATTGTGTTGGTAAATCTCACATTGAGACTGGCAGAACGTCAGGTCTACTCAATGTAAACCTGACATATTATAGATATGATGGAGTGAGTAAAATGTTAATTTCCCCACCTGGAAAAAATATACTGGGAAGCAGATTTGGTTAAAAAGTGAAAAGTAAAAAGCTGTCTTTTCAGGACATCTCTGCACTGCAGACTCAAACCCAGAGCCTTTTAGCTATGAGGCAGCCTCGCAAACCGCTGCACACACAGGTGAGCTCGCCACGCAGCATCCGGTCAGAAACTTAACCTACACGTTGATGTACATCAATGAAAGAAAAAAAAAAAAAAGCCATCCAGTAATAGTTTGTCTGGAGGCTGTGTGGATGTCCAAAGCCAGAGACACATTCTAAAAGCACAACTTTTCTCTTTTCAACCAAATTTTGACGTAATGTATTTTTAGCCACAGAAAACAGCGTCCAGCGGACGTCTGGCGCTCGGTTGCTTTCCTGTAGTCCTGGTTTTGATAGCGATCAAATTTCTGGTTGTCTGGATTAGTGCGGGCACTTTTTCTGCTGCCTTTGCCTCTCTTTTCACTTTAGCTTCTCCATCTACAAAAACTCCCATGACACTCAGCATGCAGACATCATTATACTGTCATTGTGCCATTTATTTTCTGTTCCATTTTTAGCATCCACAGTAGCCAGTAACCACAGGAAACAGTTAGCCTTCTGGCTTCTGTCAAAAATGCCTTTTATGTTACATATATGATGAATAATAAAAGCATTATTATGGACTCTAATCGGATGTCATTGACATACAGGGATATTTTAAAAACCTAGTCATAAACAGACTTAATTAGTGACCAATGAAATAGAAAGACGGGAGTTTTTCTATACTTTTACTGGTTTTGGTTATTTTATTATTTTATTATATTTTATTATAAAATAATCAAAACCAATTAACATGTGTTAGTGTGTTTTTTATTACTTGATGTGGCTTCCTGTCTCAAGCCAGCTGGCTCCCATTGATGATGGGAATCTTTCAAAAGGACTCATTTACCTAAAGCGAAGCTGACTTTCATTTCAGCAAACGTTACTGGAGGGATAAGTAGCTACACCTATTGGGACTATTTTCAGCTGCAGACTTATACATATTTCCTGTGGAAGTATTTACTCTAGCAGAAGGACAGAAAATAAACCACACTCTGTGTGTGTGTGTGTGTGTGTGTGTGTGTGTGTGTGTGTGTGTGTGTGTGTGTGTGTGTGTGTGTGTGTGTGCTTGATAAGTTTTTAATACTTTTTAGGCAATAAAATATCTACCGGAATAAGATTTATCAGACTTTGATGCATACACAATACTTCCTCGCAGGATCATTTCACTGTTGGATCTGGCCTTTAATGGGATTTGTTGTCAATAATAAAAAATATAGTGTAACGCCTAACTTGTCTCTTAACGCAGAAGAGGATGTTAGACGATACACGTAGTCTAAAAGCAGAGCACATTAGTGTGACGCTGAGATGTAACGGAGGAGAGAATTTAGCCCTCTGAGGTAAGCTAAATTTAAGTGAGAGTAGACAGATACTGCAAAATGAATTGGAGCCATCTGTCTTCTTCCTTGCCTACACCCTCTCCCTCTTGCTTCCCTCACCCTTTCCTCTCCATCTCTCTCCCCTTTCCTTCTCTCTCTCTGTGCCTCTGCCCTCTCTCAGTCACATTCAGCTTGTGTCATGTCATCAATATGGCTGACAGAATATCTCTCTTACTCCTCTGTCATGGCAAAAAGAGCTTTTAAAGCAAGTCAGTGCTCAGGGGTCATTTGCTCAAGGTTTTTCATGTCTCTGCACCCTCTCCCTCTGCTCCATCTCCCCTCTGTCAGGTGTCTCATGTGCTAAATGTGGCATATGGAGTCACTAACCTGTTCCCAGATCAGCTGGTCTATAAGACGCTCCAGATCCTGGATCTCCCAGACACCAAGATCACTTCATACTTCGAGGAGTGCAGCTACTTTATAGATCAGGCCAGAGAACAGGTACAAACACACACACACACACACACACACACACACACACACACACACACACTGACGGTAGAGTTTAAATTTAAATAAAGTAGCAACATCTGCATGTTTTTGGTAGGCCAGCCCAGAGGCAGGCATTGCTCCGGTTCAGCTGACAAAAAGGTAATGGAAGTTGTTAATAAACTTTTGGACTATTACAGAAAATGAGCTCTATGAGATACAAAGGTTTCTGACACGTGTGCTTTTTGTTCAGCGAGATAATCTTCACAAAATGACACAACTTTTGATTTTCGAAGCATCAGACGTGATTGCAAGAAGCAAAAGGCTGATGTTACACTAAAAGAATGACTTTAACGTCAACCCTGCTAAGCTCCTGTGTTCAGTGTGATGATTATTGACTATCCCCGACAACTTGAGCACTCTAATTTAGCCAGATGACAGCAAACACCTCGCTGGGACATGCAATACCTTGAAAATTTGCAAGGGGGGGTATTTACTTACATATTTTCTGCTGTAGAATAAAGTGTGAAAATGTCTACAGCCTTTATGATCCACAGACTTTATATCAGACATCTAACCAAAGATTCATTTAGAAAATCACCACAAAGCCTTTTTTATTTCATGCAAGTATTTACATTTTATTTCTCATGAATTCAAAACTTTAATCTATAAAAATCTGAGTTATTCTGGGAATATTACCCACACTCTTCATTATTGTACTCAACAATAGTGATCCAAGGAAGGATAACCGGTGAACTGGCAACAGGGTCATAGACACAGGTACCTGTGGATCTGCCAAGTATGACTGCAGACTGGTCTCAGTGCCCATGCTGCTCTTTGTCCATCAGCAAAAGTGCCTACAGAGAACACAAGAGCATCAGAACTGGGACATAGAGTAAAGGAAGAAGGCCCGGTTTTCTTTTATATTGTAATATTACCAAACCTCTAACCCACACTGCTCCCTTCAGTGGTCGTCACAGCGGATCATCTGCCTCCATCTCACCCTCTCCCTAGCACCCTCTTCAGTCACACCAACCCTCTGCATGTCCTCTTTCACTACATCCATGAATCTGCTCTCTGGTCTTCCTCTTTTCCCTCCTGCCTCACAGCTCCATGTTTAAAATCCTTTGTCCAATATATCCACTATCCCTCTTCTCCTCCTCCTCCCGATTAGAATTTCACAACTCGTTATACACGTGCCTTAATGATGCAGCAGTTCGCCCTTTATAGTTGGTACAAAACACTGCAGCACAGCTTTCTGCAAACCCATCAAGCTGTTCCTCGCAGAATTACCTTGGTTTCCCATTCCTACGGAATCCAATTTAGGATTTTATTGATTGCTTTTAAATCACTACATGGTATGGCTCCATTTTATATCTCAGAACTCTTAACCCCCTGTTTCTGTGCCCCAGCCCCTCAGATCAGAGAATCAATTGCTGCTTCAGGTTCCACGGTCCAGGCTTAAAATGAAGGTGGAGCGTGCTGTTTATAGCTCCACCACTGTGGAACAAGCTTCCTCTTATTATTAGATCAGCTCACTCACTTAAAATCCTGTGTACAAAGCCTGTCACTGCATTACAGTGTATTTTGTAATGTTCTAATGCTGCCACTTTTTTTTTTGTAAAATCTGTGAAGCACTTTGCAACTTTGGTCTTAAAAGGAGCTACAGAAATAAGGTTAATTATTTTAGGATTTTTATTATTATCATCATATGGACGGTCAGTGCATGGGTGTTACCTTACCACCTGCCTGAACAGTGATGCCTGTGTATACCCCTTTCATCACTGCAGTGGCCTCTCTGAGCTTGCTAATGCAGCTGTTCTGCAAACCTAATTCAGGAATGATTTGAGGAAAATGACAAGAAGGCCAAGGTGTCGGCTTGGCTTCCCAATTCCCCAGGTCTCAACCCCAATTGAGGCCCCACCTCGCAACCTAGAGGCCTGAAAGGATCTGCTGCTAATGTCTTGATGCCTGACAGCTTCAGAGGTCTGTGGAGTTCATGCCTTGACAGGTCAGAGCTGATTTGGCAGGCAGAGGGAGACATGCACAGTGTTAAGCAGGTGGTTTTAATATTGTGACTGATCGGTGCACAAAGAGGACGCAGACAAACACACTAGAGCTTTTATGGTTTTCCCAGATTAAATGAAAATGAAAACAACAACAACAAAAAAAGAAAATCAGATCTATTTAAAAACTTCTGTGCCTTCCTTCCCTCAGGAAATTCACACAGCCTGAAAATGCCTTATTTCATATCTGCCTGCTAATTTAACATGTCAGTGTGCACACACAGCTATTCTGCTGCCGCACTGTGATGCATTTGCACTCATCTACAGGAGGCAGTTATCTGCAACTCAGCACAAAGGTGAGGTAGCTGGTCTGATTACCTTTTAAAAGCCTGTGCTGGGGTCATCTAATGTAGCCTACAGAGTAAAAATTTCTGTGCTTTAACTCAATTTTCCCCTCAGTGATTTTACATGTTGTATGAAATACATTTTAAGGGATTATTTCCTGGCACAGGCTAGCATCTCTTTCTCTGTGTGTGTGTGCGCGCGCGCGCGCGCGTGTGTGTGTGTCTGGAGATTGACCGTAAGCAGAACATAATGTGATGTGAGCACTGATATGAAAACACTCAACTGGAGCGCAATGAAATAACAGCAAAACAAGAAAGTCTGACAAAACCAAATTAAGTCTCTGTGTTTGCAGTGATGGATTATGTAGCTCAGGCAATTTTCAGTCTGCAGAAGTTTTCTGTAGTTTTCTTTTGTAAAGAAGGGAACAAGAGCTAATATGTAACAATGCTGACTGTAGACACCAGCACAGATATTATAAAAGGGCAGATCAACCATTTTGAAAGATGGAAACTTATAAAAGAGTCGCATACAGCACAATACAGATATTGTTCTGCGTGCACTTCAATAAATTGTATTTTTCCCAGTGGAACTGCTTGATACTGTTAGATTTTAGAAAAGAAAGCACTCTGATAGCATGCCACTTGCAGCAAGATCATTTAAATGTCCTCTCTTTTCTGGGCACTGATGGACAGTAAAATCAAAAACGCACTCACACTTTCAGTTGCGCTTAATTTCAGCCTGAAGAGAGACTTCATTCTGCGACGGGAGACTCCGCGGTGAATAAAAGAGACAAAACGTGTCGTTACGCTGAGATTCAGAAGTGAGCCATGGGCCTGCATGCATTGTCTAAAGATGTGGCTAGAATTAAAATAATAATAATAATAAAATATTCCCAGCCAGGCACTCTAGGCAATAAAATAATTACATCAACATTAATATTAATCATAGTGCAAATTTTTTGACACACTCTCTCACCATCTCAGACACGGATTTATTCTCTCTCAGCTTGCTCTACATGCTCATCTAATCCTGCTTTCAGGAACATTAAAGAAGCAGAAAATAACAGGTTTTCTTGAAGGAACAAAATGCTGTGATATTTATATTCAAACTGTTAATACATAATGTAAAAACATATTTATTCACTCAACAGGACCGGTATCGTGGAGAAGTAGTTCACTTTATATGCTAACATTTTGAGAAATCATGAAATTTCTTTTGCAACCTTTTAAAAAAAACTGATGTAAATGGAAGTTTTGTTTAAACCAAACAAATTCTGTTTCAAAATCAGTTTTAATAGGCAGTGATGGTTGTGAACTTAACCCTGACACCTGTTCTGGTACATGCTTCTTACCTCCATTTAACTAAAGTGAGCAGAAATCCCCAAATTCATGGGGAAAAAGAAAGTGCACCCTCTTTCACTTCTAAACTTTTATATATCACGACATAATAAAAAAAGAATTTGGTTTTAAAATTAGATAAATGCAACCTCAGATGATCAAAACATGTCATATTACACCATGTCATTAATAGCTTATAGAACCACCTTTATCACCAATACCTTAAAGCTATTTTAAGGTATTTCTGTATGACTTTATCAGTGCTCTCGCATCATTGACCCACTCTTAATAACAGTAGACAAATGAGACCAAAGTGGAGATGTTTGGCCATAATGCATAAACCTGTGTCCCACTGACACAAACTCGGCTGCAAGAGGGTCATGGATGACGATCTGTAATCACACGCAGAACGCACGAACGAGTTTTCAAAAATTAGGCGCTGCGTTATTTTGTCCTGTGGACACGATGGACAGTTGTGGACAGGAGTGCACGTGATGAGCACTTGTCGAGTCAGTTCGCAGTGCATGTGATGGCTCCATAATGCACGTGTTCAGTCCGCTTAACAGTCTGCTAAGGGTCTGTTCTCAGTCCGCAGTCAGGCTGAAGGTGGTGGATAATGGGTACGGGCCTTTTGTATCCCTTCCACAACGATCAGTGATGATTTGTGGTGCGGATAAGCAGCGGATGAGAAAGCGGATGCGTGGTCACTCTGCCACATTTGCTGTCAGTACATCCTACCAATGCCGCCAACTGCCCACAGTCTGCATTCGCATGTCAACCACCTCTCTGCAAACTTCCGCAATCTGCACGCGCCACAAGCCATCTGGTTGCACGTCATAGCACCATTTTGGTGAAACCCAAGGAGATCGTTGCAGAAGTCTTTGTGTTTGTTCAGATGCAACTTTGAAACCTGACGACAGCGCTGCCACATTCTTTATAGAGAGAAGAGGCTTCTTCTGGCAAACTTGTGAAATCATATTTGTTCACTCTTTCTCTAATTGTAGTCATAAACTTAAACCTTTTATATGCTAACTGATGCCTGTAGATTCTCCTCCTGCTCTCTGACGGGGACAGTCGCATTCTATCTCTCTCCTGCCTTCCTGCCCTCCCCCATCTTTCCTGCTTGCTGCTTGCTGTAAGAGTGTCTCTTACACACTGACCGAATAAGAATAAGTTTAAGAAGCAACATGGATCTGGCAAACTGGGCCCTAAACACCATTGATCGAATTTTCTCCACTATGAGATCGGGGAAAGGGGAGCCCACGTGTCCGAGTGGAACAGACCCCGTTGGATACGTCTACGACTCTTGGAACTCGTGGAGACCTGTGTGCCTCACAGCTCTGGCGGTTGAGGACGTGGAAGACGTTTACATATTTGGCTATTTGGTAACGGGATCTCTTCTGTTTGGGCTTGGAGGATACCTGATTTACCGGGAAATTAAGAAAATCTGGGCAGCAGTTCGGCATCTGCCGAGGTCTGCAGAACCAGATGGATGGGCTGTGCAGAGCCGTACAGACTCAGACTCAGAGCCTGTTGGAACCTGATCCGGAAGCTGGATGCATAGTCCAGCTGAGAATCGTGCTCGCAGGTGATAAGGGATAAGATCTGGAGATAAAGTTCGGTTCTGCACAGCGAAGATGGTAACTAATGAATTTGGAATATTGGATTTTGCTGAATGGGTTCCCCAGTGAAACTGAAGGCTGTTGGAAAAATAACAAGCAGCCTGTTCCAAAACAACATCTGCATTATCAGGAATTTGGCTCCCTAGCTGGCCTTGAGGCTGGTAATCATATCTCTCCGGGACAATGTGTGATGGATGCTCTTCCCCCGAGCCCTCTCTGTGATTTGTGTGGGCTGAAAAACATCCATCAGTATCAGCGAACTGTTTGGCTGGGAACTGGCATCTGGCTCCACAATGCCCTGACCCTCTCGTGCACCGTCTGCATGCCCCAGCGCCCCCCGGCCCTCCCTCCCCTACCGTTGCTACTCAGCTTTAAATGTGCAATCATGCTCTGCTTAAGGTGATTTTTTGCACCTTGATATAGTCCTCAAGATGAGCACAGTACCAGATGAATTTTTTTTAACTTAACTTCCCTACGGTGTGTCTGTTTTCCTTTTTTCGGGGATTGATTGTACTAGCAGCGGTGCCCTAAGGGGGTGGCGGCTGCAGACACCCATCTCCCTTATGTTAGTCTTGTCTGTCCTTCTTTTGGATGGTTGTCTGAACGATAATTTCGTTATACTAATGATGGAATGACGTCGCATAATTTATTGTATGATGTTTAATTCTGTCGTATGTATGTATAATGACAATAAAGTTCTATTCCATTCTATTCTAAAACACGCTTCCCTTTTCTTGTGCTGCGAAACACATTTTACGCTCCAAACCAAACTACTACAGCATCTGTGTGCAGCACAGAGATAAACAGCAATTAGAGCAAGATGAAAAGGACGCACTTTGTCCTTTTATCTGTGATATGAACTGATACAAAGCAGCAAGTTCAGTCTTAGAGCCCAACCTAATTCACAGCTGTGAAAACCACATCGCTTTTCTCATGTAATGCACACCATGCAGTGAAACAGCGGTAGAAAACTTAATGCTGAGATGGTAGAGTCATGCTCTTCTGCCGCTTTCGTCATGCGCTCTTGGTTCGAGCCCAGCTAGCTTGTGGGGCCAGAGTTGAATCAGTTTTTCGGCCGAGCACCGAGTGCTTTTGCGGTGGAAAAAGTGCCGAATGGTTCAAATACTGGCACCGGCTTCGGAACCCGGCCGGTGGAAAAGAGGCCACAGTAACCATAAAGCAGCCAGTAGTTAATGGAGGATTTGTCAAACATTGACACTGATTCAGTCTCTGAAAGACCATCCACTCTTCACCTGTTCACCATCTTTACCCTCACCTGAGTGTGAGAGAGCTAAAACAAAACCTTTAATAAATTAGCTTAATATTCTAAACTGGTTCCAGTGAGATGTTTAATTTCTTAGAGGGGCTTAATTAAGGGCTATTTTTTAGGAGGTAAAACATCGGTCTAAAGTGTGTGACTGCTCAATAGAGAGAGGATAAAAGGGAGAGTGTAATGATCTAGCAGTTCATTAGAGGTGGACACAGTGACTCAAATTTCTGCAAATGTAAGACCCGAACATTAATTCCAATTTTCTTCTTTGCAGAAATCAGGGCTTCACCTGACTTAACTGCAGCTGGGGTACAGAGTGAGATGTTTGTGTTTAGGAGTTTAAGAATTAGAGCAGAGTTGGATTAAGACATGCGCACACACACTCACTCACCAGGAAGCCAGATCCCCATAGCCCCGTGGCCCAGGTAGCCTCTCTGGTCACATGGCCATCCAACAAGAACTGGATCTTCAGCTCAGGAAGCAGCAGCAGGATGTTGGACAGTATGCAGACAATCGCCATGGGAACTAGAGACAAGCCCACACATCGCAGACACCTCGACACACACATCTGGATTCACACAGAGACTGCACATGAAAACCATAATCAGACTGAGGTGAGTGTGAGCAGGTAAAAATATGTTCTTTTCACTGTGATCATTTCTTCTAAGTCAACGTCTAGCATCTGATTTCTGTAATCTGATTCTTTTCAATTCAATACAGTTTGATTTATATAGCCCAAATTGCAACAAACAGTTGCCTAAATCTGTTTTGTATTGTAAGGTAAAGACCTTACAAGGAAGTTCAGGCTGCCACACCAGCTCCAAGCTCACCAGACCGCCCACCAGCTTGAGAAAACGCCACTCAAGTGCTACACCACCACCACCTCATCTCTCGCAGTGCGTTGTGATACTGAGGTTTCACCAAATTTAAGCCCTTCATGTGTGCTGTAAGAAGATCATTTATAACCTTTATTAATACTGTTTCTCTACTGTGATGAATTCTGAAACCTGAATGAAACTCTTCAAATAAAGCGTTCCTCTGCAGATGATCAGTTAGCTGTTTTACAACAAGGATTTTTGAGAGAAAGGGAACGTTGGAGATTGGCCTATAATTAACTAAGACAGCTAGGTCAGTGATGACTTTTTAAGTAGCGGTTTAATTACTGCCACTGTGCAGTACATAGCTCAGATCTTTAGATCTTCTAAATCAGGGAGACGCCCTTCCCTCTCCAGCTTTTGGGTTATCTGCTTTAAGCTTCGCCTTGTGAATTATACCACGGAGTCAGGCACTTCTGATTTGAGGCTTTCCTTTTCAGAGGAGCCACAGTATCCAAAGTCGTACGCAGTGAGGATGTAAAACTATTGATGAGATAATCTACCTCACCGGGAGCAGAGTTTAGGTAGCTGCTCTGCACTGTGTTGGCACATGGCACTGAAGAGCATAATAATGAAGGAATTAGATCCTTAAACTTAGTTACAGCACTTTCAGAAAGACTCCTACTGTAATAAAACTTATTCCCCACTGCTGTGTAATCCATTAAAGTAAATGTAAATGTTACTAAGAAATGATCAGACAGGAGGGGGCTTTCAGGGAATACTGTTAGGTCTTCAGTTTCTATGCTATATGTCAGGACAAGATCCAGAGTATGATTAAAGTGGTGGGTGGGCTCCTTTACATTTTGAGAGAAGCCAATTGAATCTAATAATAGATTAAATGCAGTGTTGAGGCTGTCATTTTCAGCATCTACATGGATGTTAAAATCACCCACTATAATTATTTTATCTGAACTGAGCACTAAATCAGATAAAAAGTCTGAGAAATCAGACAGAAACTCTGAGTAAGGACCAGGTGGACGATAGATAATAACAAATAAAACAGGTTTTTGAATTTCTCAATTAGGGTGGGCAAGACCAAGAGTCAGGCTTTCAAAAGAATTAAAACTCTGTCTGGGTCTTTGATTAATCACTAAGCTGGAATTGAAGATTGCTGCTACTCCTCCTCCTCGACCTGTGCTTCGAGCATTCTGACAGTTAGTGTGACTCAGGGGTGTTGATTCATTTAAACTAACATATTCATCCTGCTGTAACCAAGTTTCTGTAAGAAATTAACTTTCACTTAACATATGCAGAATAATCATTTACTTGTACCTTGTTCCATCACATTATACAGAAATCATCTTAAAGCAAAGGTTAATCAAATATATATGTGTGTGTATTGTTGTTATTGTGTAATCTGTGTAAACAGTGTGTGTATGTTTGCTCATGCAGGTGCCCCAATTATCTAGCTATAACTGTAGAGTTTCATCGGTCAGATTTCTGCAGCCATTTGGCAGTAAGAACTCTGTCCCTGTTTGGCCAAACATAATTTTGACTAGAATTGGGCTCCTACCGTGATTCTGTGTGTATGATTATACAAACTAATTTATATTAAAGCTGTTAAAATCTTTAATGGCTTATTTTGATCTTTCTTATTTGGGAAGGTGAAATTCCACCAAAATTTGGCAATGAAGGATGAGATTGGATGAATGAGCCAGACTCCGTCTGCCTGGCAGAAGGCAGCAGCACTCAAGAGCTCCTCCCTTTAGTGTGAGAAGCTGTACCAATCCAATCCAGGAAAATAGTGAAGCAAAGTACTTGCTGAAAATACTCAACACCTTGGACACACAGACTTGTAATGGGACACCAAACTGAGGCAAGTCATTGGTTTGTGATAAATCTCCCAACTAAGAAGAGCTGGTTACAGATGTGTCTTGGTTATGACTAGTGTGATCGGATTTGCATGAGCTGAACTGTTTGGTGATGCACATCTTATTGGTAACTGAAAATTACAGGGGTTTCTATGGATTGGCTGAATGTTAAGTAGTGTACTTAGTGTCCTTAGGTTACACAGAAAGACAGATAATCAGAGATGGGAAGCAGCCAGAGTAGGCCAGCTGCAGACACAGGAGTCTTGTCACCATTATGCAAATATATGTCTCAACATTACCCTGGCAGCCTTAATCAAAGGAAAATATAGGGGGAGCTGGGATTTCCTACAAGAGGGAGCATAAGCGTCAACCAGCTGAAGCATCTGGGGTCTCAGTTGCATAAGTTAGAGGTGAGTAGCGCAACACAGCATGCAGCATTATCTAGATGGAGACAGAGAAAGGATATAGTGTTTGCATAACTAATACTAATACATGTCATCCCTGCTTTCTGAGGAACAGAGGAGACTTGACCTGAAGTCCAATGCTCCTGCTCCCCTACCCTACGTCACCCAACTTTCAACTGTCTACACTGTCTACAGATGCTTGCTGACATGACGTTAGGAGCAACAAAGAAGCTATGGGGACATCTGACGTTCCTGCCACAACCACCGTGCCCATGGTTGAAGTGACTGGCACTGAAGGACCAACACTGGTGTTCAGACCCTGGTTGGAGACTGATGTGCCAGAGGTGATGAAACACATTTGCATTCCACACAACCTGACCTGATGGGAAACTGAAATGCTGCAGTTTGTCGCTAAGTACAGACCTACAATAACTGAACCGAGACGCCTGATGAACTGGGCAATGATTATCATAAAAATCCAGAGCGTGTTCACCCCACAAAGAATGAAGGCTTGATTGGAGCACATAGACTTTGACCACAGGGAGGGAAGAGTTAGATGCCTTTGCGGTGCCTTTTTGTCATATCTGATGCCAGCCTTCATGAGACCTGACCCCACGGACAAGTAACTTTTGCAACCCTACAAAATCCATCTGAAGGAACATTTTCTGGCCAGAATGAAATCTGAACTCATCTGATAATTCTTTTCCACTCCTCCTGTGGCCAGTTTATGGTGAAATGATGTTCTTTCCACTTCTGGATTATGGCCTCAACAGTACTCGCTGGAACCTTCAGTAGTTTAGAAATTCTTCTGTGACCAATGACATAAGTATGTTTGCAACAACAAGGTTGTGAAGTTCTTGAGAGAGCTTATTGGTTTTAGCCATCATGAGATGTTTCTTGTGTGACAACCTGATAATGAGACACCTTTTTAAAGGCCATCAGTTGGGACTGAACTAGTGACATTAGTTTTGCACTAAGTGGCAGGATTGCTTTCTATTTACTGATAGACTAGAATTTTATATTTTTAACCTAGATATCTATATATTTTTTTTATCTTGTGTGCTGTGACTTGTAAATTACATATTTTTTCCTATTTATATATGCCTACAATGTATGAATTACTTTTTATTCATATTTATATATTTTTACTTCTTACTATCAGCTCCAGGTACAAAATACATTTCACTGTGCATTGTACTCTGTATAACTGTGCGTGTGACAAATAAACCTTATCGAGATTTCAGCTGGTGTCATGACTTTTCATGCCTTTTAACACATCCCTTTATTCATGTTTTCAATTATTTTTACTTGAGTCATTTCTCTTCCTTAAAAGTTTTCCAGGGTGCAGAGCTGGGTCTCCAATTCACTGAGCCTGGACTCGAAAGCTACAAACAGGCTATGTTTGTTATGGAGAAGAAGCCATGCTGTTAGTGAGTCAGCTAAAAACTAGGCTAATAGCTATGCTAAGCTACCAAATCTGTAAAGACACACTAAGTGAATAATGTGAATATAATTTACAGGTGAGTCAGCAGAGTGTGCTTTTGATAAAGCACAAGAAGATTACACTATGTCAGTGGTTCCCACAGTGTGGGCCACAGGCCTCTGTGGGCTGTAAAGGTACTGCAGGGGGGCCAATGGGATTTTCTGGTCTTTAAGGGGGCCGCAGCTCTTAACTTTGGGACCCATTGCACTGTGCAATGGGTCCCAAAGCCGTTATCTAGATTAATTGAGCTACACAGGCACCAAGTTTTCACAGATGTTTGTGTTTGATTCAGAATCGGGCAGACTGAATATTTTAGTTGTAAAATCTCAGATATTCTGGGTGCTTAGATTATTTTTATCATTTCTAGACGAATAAAATATTCTGAAGTCTCTTAAATTTCACAACGAAATGAAATAATCATGAATCTGAATTTATCCAATATGCACATTTCTCTCCTGAAAGTTACGTAAGTTTGCTAATATTTAATCAATTTAAAGCCATAAACATTAATTATTTAAGCTAAAAGTGAGAAAACTCTAATAAGAGAAATAAATGTGTTAATGTGAAGTTTAATGGTAATAGCTGATTGATTTTCTTCAGTCTGTTCACATTAGTCTGGGTTTCTTTATCCCAATTAAAACTTAATGTTTATCAACATTTTATTTGAATGTTGATAAACAGATTTTCAGTGTGCTTTCTTTACACCTGCTAAAATGTAAATATTTATTTATTTACATTTATTTTTATCCAAAAATCAGATCAACCCTAACCCTCCAACAATGTAAGAAAGTACAGGTTTCATATTCTATACACTTCAAACAACTCCTGATATACATTGTTGTTGTTGATGATGATAATAATAATAATAATAAAATGATAGGGTAAGGTGCTTAAACCATCTGAAATCGTAGTGAGCAGCTTATTTAACTCACTAACTAGTAATATAATTATCATTTAACTACTTCAGAAAACTAATCAAACTTTCTGCTCATGTATGAGTTAGTTTAGATCAACCTGGTTAAACAGCGGCAAACTAAGTAAAAATCTATTTAGATCTCATGATCTTTGGTGCAGTTTCTGTTTGCAGTATGTCAAAAAGACTGAACTTGTTTACAATATAATTTCTAAGTTTACAGGCTATTTATTATGTGTAAAATAAATTTTAATCTTTAAACACGAAGACTTCATAGTAAACATCTGAGTAAGAGTCACGTTTCTATTAATAAAAACAGAAGTCGACTCACCGTGAAGACTCACCGACAATCCGCTTTAGACTCTGTCTAACCAACACAGATTTATCAGCACATACACCAGGACACGCCTCCTGCTGCAACTCAGACAGGAAGTACACAAATGGAAATGCCAACTAATGCTTAACAGGACTGGGCCAGCGTCAGCACAACTAAACCCAGAAAAAACAAAATAAACAGGGACAAAAACAGAACCAAACTCGGATGAAAACAGAACTAGAAACAGCCCTGGGGCCTCCTCCCGGTAGGACATGCATGGAACACCTCACCCAAGAGGTGGGGTCCTAGTCAGATGCCTGAACCACCTCAACTGGCTCCTTTCGATGTGGAGGAGCAGCGGCTCTACTTTGAGCCCCTCCCAAATTGGTGCACTCCTCATGCTCTCTTTAAGGGAGAGGCCAGCCACCCTTCGGAGGAAGCACATTTCTGCTGCTTGTATCCACGATCCTATTATTTTAGTCACTACCCAAAGCTCGTGACCATAGATGAGGGTAGAGATGTAGACTGGCTGGTAAATTCACAGCTTTGCTTTTACACTCAGCTCCCTCTTCACCACGACAGACCAGCGAAGTGTCCACATCACTGCAGAAGCAGCCCCAATCCATCTGTCAATCTCCCTCTCCCTTCTCCTGTCACTCATGAACAAGACCCCGAGATATGTATATTCCTCTACCTGGGACCGCAACTCGTCCCTGAGCCGAAGTGGGCACTCCACCCTTTTCCAGCTGAGGACCGTGGCCTCAAGTGCTAATTCTCATACCATCCACTTCACACTCGAGCTGCAAATTGTTCCAGTGCAAGCTTGAGGCCACCACCTGAAGAAGCCAACAGGACCGCATCATCCACAAAAAGCAGAGATGACATTCTGAGGCCACCAAGGTGGAAGCCTTCTTCCACTTGGCCATGCCTAGAAATTCTGTCCATAAAAATTATGTACAGAATCGGTGACAAAGGGCAGCCCTGATGAAAACAGAACCAAACTGGGACAAAAATGGAACCAAACTGAGATGAAAACATAAACAAAAAGGGACAAAATAGAACCATACTTGGATTAAAAAATAGCACTGAACTGGGATAAAAATAGAACTAAACTGGAAAAAACAGAACCAAATCATGACAAAAATAGAACTTAACTGAGATGAAAACAAAACCAAGCTGTTACAGAAAACCAACTAGAGAACAAAAAAGAGAAAAAAACCAGGCAACAAACAACCAAACAGGGCAAACTCTGATCTTTTTTACTTTTTTCAGCCTCAGTGGATTTTGAGTTCATCTGTGTAACAAAATGTGTCAGAACTGCCCAATAAGAATCCACCCTATCAGCATTGATCATAATTGGTCAGCAGAATGGATTAAAAGTTAGGCGAAATGATGAACTTGGGATTAGATGTAGGCCTTGAAAACTTTTTGTTGGATGTAGCCACTGATGAAATCAGAAGATTCTTTGGAGGTTTTGGTCTATTTGTAGGGACTTGGCATGGGTTTGCAGCTCCAGAGACTTCGACAGAGAGACCATTAACATGGAGGTCAGAGGTCTTGGAGGTTTCAGAGGAGATCGAATCACTGGCTGCTCAGACCATGGCGTTTCTAGCACATCCTGTTTTATTTATTTTAGTTCCGTGTGACTCAGTGTTGGTACAGAGGACAGCAGAGACTCATGAGAAACCTGTTTGTCAATGACCACTGCCTCCACAAGATGACCAGCTCTGTGCAGCTGACCAGTTCTCAGAGCCTAAAATGGACCATAACTCTGTTCATACTTCCTGTTTCTACATGAAACTGTCCTTCATAGTGTCTGTCAGAGTCATGACTGCATGAGCAACTGTTAATGTGAGCAAGTGACCGAAAAAAGACACAATGAGAAAACAATTTCTGTGCCACCCACCTGTCAAAGAGGCCACACCCCTGATAATGCAAACCTTAAGCCTTAATGCAAGTCAAACAGGTGAGATTTAAAAACATTCTCCTCTATGACATTTTAACATGGGAGTCTATGCGGATTGACCGTGGACTGTGGAACAAATTTTTGTCCACAGCAGCGTCTCCTTTGTAGTTTTGTCAGGTTGAAGCGTTCTCATCAATCAGTCCTGATGTGGTCAGGTATCACACATTTTCTCAGCATGAAGATCATAAAGTCACAGTGGAAACCATAACTCCTCGAGGAAGGTGGTTTGGTTTGTTGAGCTTCAGACGTTGATCAGTCACCGGGTCATATGACTGCAGGAAAACCAGAGGAAGCCGTGTGGTGATGAAACTTCCTGTCAGTGTTCAGTGACCTGCTTTCTGACCAAGTTGGGACACAGAGCTGTTCAGTGGTTTGAATCAGGTCTCTGACCTGCTGAGTGTTTCCTGTGTTCCTCAGTCTGAGGTCATATGACTGTTATTCAACTCTAACCAGAAAAATACTTGAAAATGTTTTTGAAACTAATGAAATGTGGGAGACCCAAATGAAGAATTGATGCATGTTGGTCTGTCTTTCCTGCCAATCAGAAGACAGCGCTTAAAGTAGCTTTCAAATGTCTCTTAAGGTTTCCTGGATTCTTTGTTCTTCTACTTGAAGAGCAAAGGTAGGATCAGCCAGAGGATCCAAGATCAGTCCCACAGTCCATCCTCTTCTTGAACATGAAATAAACACTAATGTGTCTCTCAGCATGCTGCTGTGCAGCTTTTTAAATATAAAGTATTGACTTCTGCATTGGTTTAAATGTTTTTATTTCAGTAATGGTTTAAATGTTATATTAGTGCCTTTTAGCTTCAGTCTTACACACACACACTCATCTGCTGATTGTGAACTGACCTGTCAGCCTGCTTTATGGGCAGATCTAGATAAACTTGAACTGCTTCAAACACTCAAGCTTATCAGAGCTTTACTTTACTCTGGGACCTGTATGATGTCATAAAGAGGCTCCTTGCATCTACAAACTTTGTGTCTGCAAGAGGCAGCCAATCAGGTGTGTTAAAGGGGGAGGAGCTTGTTTCAGGCAGACAATAGAGTGAGTGTATGCTAAAGATTATTTTGAGCTATGAATCATGCACAGCTGCTGGAATAAAAAGATGGAGGTGAATAAAAACATCTCCCTCCACGTATACACCAAATATTACAGCAATTTCCTTCACTCCAAACTAGACTGAGCTGAAAATGACCATCTGCAATGCTGTGTGTGCATGGATCTGTAGAGTTACTCATAATGGAGCTGATAGAGTAAAACAGGAAGCAGAGAACAGACTGCGATCTTGTGATCTCACAGACATCTACACCTATCACAGCCTGTTAGCATCACTGTGCTCATCAATAGACCAATCAGCTGCTGAGGGCACCCCAGGGTGTTAACACACTAATCTTAGTCAAACATCACATGCACATGCCTTTTTCTGCTCTCCAATGTTACAATGTACACAATGTGAACTTTGACCCAGTGAGTGTTGACCGTTTATTTCATACAACAAAACCCAAAATAACAAAAAAGAAAACCTACCACACACACATAGACGTGTGTATGGCGGTATCTTTAGCCCCTCCCACCCTATGGAGTATCACATGCTAAGATCCACCTGCTAAATGTGAATGATGCATTCAGATGACCATGGAACAAAGACTCTCACATTCAAAGCACAACAAAAAATAAACCAGATGTAGTGTCACATGATCACATGACCCACTTTAGTCAGTATGAATCCATATCCCACAATGCCTCAGGACAAATATTCTCATCATGTGACAAACATGACATCATTATAGCGCCAAGGACATGATCGGAGTCTGAAAAGATGCAGAGCGAGCCATCACATGCCATCTGAACGCATCTTTAACACATTTAATACAAACAGCACGTGGACTGAGCTCTGGGCGGACTCAGAGAGGGCAGGGCCAGAGATATGACAGTCACTCAATTTCACCTGACAAACAGGTAAAAAAATAACCTAATGGCACCAGTGACAAAGCTGAGTTCTTGTCAGTGCTTCCATCAATGAGAACAGAAAGTTGTTCTTCAGCAGCAACATTTCAAAGTAAAACACCGCCCCCGGTGGGTGTCCAGTGTCACTCACTTCTGAGTGTCCTGATGACCGCAAGCATGCAGCGGGCCACATACTCTATGTGGCCCGCTGCATGCTCGCCATCATCAGGACAATAAATCACAGGTGACAGAGGGTGGCGTGTCCATATACTTTTGGTCACAACGTTTTTAAAGTAAAAATGGATTTCTGTCCCTCTGCTCGCTTTATTCATGTTTCTGTAAGAAAGAATGAGGAAAAGGAAGCTCAGCTGCTGAGGGTGGAGAACATCTCAGTTAGAAGGGTCTGTTTATGCCCCCTCCCTGAGGAGGAGGGCTTCAGAGTGTTCCCGGATGGAGAGGAGGATACAGAGGCCTTGGAGGAGGAGGATGTGGTAGTGCAGGTCTTTGGCGCTCTCCTGGAGTGTTTCCCCAGTGTGATAGGGTTGCGGGCCTCCTCCTTGGCTCCTCGAAGCTGGCGGAGTTGGTAAGCGTCGGCGGAGCCTTTGCGTCTGTCGGTGGCTTGCTGTTTCTCCTCCTGGTCGAGCTGCTTTTGCAGGAGCAGAGCGAGCCGCCGATCCTCCTCCTCCTGCCTCCGTTTGTCCTGCAGCTCCCACTCAGCCACCTCCTGCAGGGTGGAGGAGGAGCAGAGAAGATGACAGCTTCTCTTGGTGCTTGTCTCCTCCTCCACCTCTGTGGCCTCCAGCTCTGAGCTCTTCCTCTTGGCCGATGAAGGTCCTCCATGTCTGAGTTGACGTTCCTCTCCGTCCTCATGTGGGTGGAGTGCTATCTGATGTCCGTAATAATCCAGCTGAGGCAGTGGGCACTCCACTGGCAGCTCCACCTCTGAAAGGAGAATGTTCTCCTGAAACAGCAAGTCATAGATGTGATGTCACTGCCATTGTTCACCTCCAGTTCCTGTTCACGCTACATAAAGTCCAGACTCACCTTGTTGGTCACACAGCTAGAGGCAGAGCTAAAGGTGGAGCTGGGTGGAGCCATACGGGGACAAAGGAACCTGAAACACACAAACAGACTGAGCAGCTTTCAGAGACGTCACATTAAACTGACAATATTCCCAACACAGCGAGCGGTTTATCCATGCTATGAGGGGGAGGAGCTGAGGAGACAAACAGGAAAGAGGATGGCTGCACATTCAGGATCAGGTCTGATCTTCACCGTAAGAAAAGCAGCAGCGAAAAAGATGCTGCAGGTCAGACCGCAGCTTCTGATCAAACCTTATGGATCAATAAACTCTGAGCAGGTGATCATTTGACTGCAGGTGTGTCTCCCAGGCAAAGTTTAACAGAGGGTGATAAAAACAGTGACAGAGACAAAACTATTGATCAGGGTTATTGGTTCTCAAAGTTAAAGGGACGGAGCTAATCTCCTCTCTGAGCTCCAGAGTTCTGATGTTTATGAAGGCATACACTAACCAGAGTCTTCCTCTGTGCACTGACCTTCATCTCTTAAAAGTCAATTGACTCACTTCTCAATGTGTCCCATGGGGACCTCCTTCTTCTTCTTCACTGATGTCACATCAACATGATGAAGGTTCTCCTCAGCGACAGGGGCAGAGTTCTGGAGGAGGAGGAAGAGGAGTACAGAGTCTATGTTATTCGTAACACAGAAGAAGAGAACAGGGAGCAAGAGATGACTTAAAAAAAATGTAAGACTCCTCAGAGAAACCATCTGTATCAGCTGATATTATTGATTAGTGAGCAGTGATGTTTAAATCTTTAACACTGAGCGCATCATCTCCGACATGTTTGGCGGTGGAAAAGACAAAGGAGTAGATCTGTGGGCTTCCTGCAACAGCACGAGTGAAATTATCATAATAACTGCATGTTGGAAGTGAAGCGCAATTTCTCAGTTTTCAGAAACCATTTGGATTTTTCTCCAGAACAAACCATCACGTAATTATGGCAATGCAAACATGTCGTGACGATACGCTCGATGTTAAAGAAATAATGTCACAGATATCGATGATACTCAAATGTTGGAAATCTTCTGTGCGACAGAAAAATAAAAAAATTGAAAAATTAACAGTGAAATAAACTCATTTATAATGTAAATCCATAAAGGTATCTATAAACCCCATCCCACTGAAAGGTCTATGGACCAATCACTGACCAACTGGTCACTGAGCAGTCTGGCCAGCTGTTCGTCTTCCTCTCGCCTCTTGCTCTCCTCCTGCAGCAGCTGCTTTTCCTCAGCAAGTAGTCTCTGGATGTACTCCTCACTGGCCCTCTTCTGCTCCTCCTCCAGCACTCGCTTCTCCTCAGTCAGCTGGTGAGAGGACAGACACACCTGAGATTTACCTGAAGGACCAACCTGTGTTTATCAAGAGATCTGATGAAAAGTGATGATGCCTGATCCTCATACAGACAGTCCAAAGAGCAATCCTCTTCAGGTCATGACATCATAGCATTAGCAGGTATCAAACACACTTTAACCAAATTCCAGGTTTTTTCCAGGACTTTGGGACTATAAACTGTGTGCCTGTTCATGAGAATAAAGTCCAGGACAGCAGTTCCTATAGTGACTAAGAGCAGAACTGAGACATGTGAGTGAATCAAGGTATAAAACAATGAAGGCAGCCTGTTTAATCTCTGTGAGCTGCAGCTCCCTGACTCAAAACACACATAAAAGAACACTGAGGTCAGACTTTACCTTCACCATCAGCTCAATCTGACATCTACCTGGACCTTCATCACCTCTGTACCGTCATATTTTAATCATCCTGGAATCTCAGCTCACCCTTAACGCAGGAAAACCTGGACCTGGATTCACGTTTACACACTCCTAACACATTCAGACCACTAGAGGGCACTGCAGTCTGGGGGCTGATGGCTTTATAAGAGACCAACACGCAGAGCAGCCTCACAGACAGGTAAGAACACCTTTAAACACATTATGACCACACCCACCTGAGGTTGAACTCACAGGTGTGTTTCATTATACACTCAGCTCCTTTAACACTGAGGCCACTGCACACAGAGCACAGTTACACAACAGGAGGAACACCTAATTTTTCCAGAGGCACACATTTTACCTGAGCTGCACATATTTCAGGAGTGTGTGTGTGTTACTGTGTGTGAGCGCTACAATATTGTGTGCATATGTGTATGTATCCGCGTTACATTATTGTGTGTACCCATGTTACTGTGTGCATATGTGTTTGTGCATGCATGACATTGTGTGTATGCATCTGCGCGTTACTGTGTGCATGCGTGTTTGTGTGTAACTGTGTGGGCATTACATTATTGTGTGCGTTACTGTGTGCATACGTGCGTGTTTGTGTTACTGTGTGCGTGTGTGTGCAAGGTTATTCTTGTAAACGAAAATGAACGAAATAACGAAAACTAAAATAGAAAAATCATTTTCTATTAGATAACTGAAACTGTAATGTGTGTTTACAAAACTACCTAAAATGAACTGAAATTGTAGATAAAACTGTTCTTCGTTTTCGTCAGTTTATTTAAAAGCCTTGTGGATTGATATAAAATCACTTATTCCACTTTAGCAAAAAAAAAAAAAAACTAGAGGGACAAATGTGTTTGCACCTTTAAAAAAACTGATTACAGCAAAGAGTAGAACCTAGGAGGGAAAAAAACCCAGCATTTTATTTTTCTGTCGGCCGCCACCATATGCACAACTCCGGGACGTGGCTGAAATTTTATTAACACACACAATGCACCTGCACAGGTATAAACACAGCAACAACATCGGCTACTTACGTAGGTTACCTCGTAGCTCTACAAAGGTAGGTTGGAGAAGGCTGGGGAAAAGGGAGATCTGCTCAGCATTCCGCCCCCGCGACCCGCCCCCGGATAATTGATAGATGGATGGATGTTTGTATTGCATTGCTTTGATGCGTGTCATGAATTGTAGAGCAACAAGCATTATTAATAATGCGCCATGCTTTTAAGTTGCAATTTATTCATTTTTTGGATGTTACTTTCTCATATTTTAATGATGCGTGAACATCATTTGCAATAATGCGTTTTTATATATTTAACATTAATTGATTTTAAGTTTTTTTCTTCGTTGTTTGGAGTGTAACTTGTTCATAATGTGTGGTGCCGCACAGTTAAGCAGCATTTAAAGTGTGACTCATTATAGAAGAACGGGATTAATGGTTTCAAATGCCTTTGTTGACAGTTTATGACACTGTCCATTAAACAGGCATAAATATTAAATTGATATCTGAGTGTTTCTTAGCTTTAGACTAGTCAGTCTAATTTTTTTCCCCTTGTTTACTCAACTAATGAATTAGTCACCAGGAACATCCCTAAAAAAAACGAATTAAAACTGAATTAGAGGGAAGAAGTTCAAATGAAATAAAACTAAACAATAATGTAAAATCCAAGCCTATCATAACCCTGCACGTGTGTTACTGTGTATGCGTTACATTGTGTGTGTGTTTGTGTTCCTGTGTGCACGCGTTATTGTGTGCATGCGTGTGCGTGGGTTACTGTGTATGTGCTGAATCAAGAGACCCTGAGGCTGAACTCACTTTAGTGATCTGGTCTTCGTACTCCTGCCTCAGCTCTCCAGGCTCACTGACTCTGCGGAAACACACCAACGCTGCGCACACCCAAACACACACACACACACACACACACACACACACACACACACACACAGGTTAAAACCTTACACTGACTTGTACACTAGGGCTGGGCGATATGGACCAAAAGTAATATCGATATTTTTTTAGCTGAATGGTGATATACGATATATATCTCGATATTTTTTCTTCGCAAAGGTATAAACAAAAAGGCCCTTCTGAGTCAAAGCTACATGTCCCAAATGTCACACAGGCACTTTTATTAACATTCAGCTGTAGATGTAGATGACAGCTGTGCTATTAAAATGTAAAGAGAAAAGATACAGAATAAAAATAGCAAAAGGCTGACTTATTCTTTAAAAAGTCAGTATGGTGAAGTCTACTCCACTGAAAAGTGCTTCCTCCTGTGTGTACTCCTGTACATCCAGTACTGTGACAGAATGAATGAAGAAAATTTCATCCTTCAGTCAGCAGGATTTTAGCCATCTCAGTAAGTCCACAGACATTATGCACTGAAGTATCACAGCAACAAACCCACCCACTCAATGCGGTGTCTGCAAGCACACGAAAGACCCACTCCAGTATTAAGGTTACGTGAGGAGTTGTATTATAGCCAGGTACTGTTGGGGGTCCAGGTGATGCCAAAGCATACGAACGGACACAGTACGAAGGCTGTATGTACACAAAAATTGGCGACAGCGGAGGATCTCAGATGTCCAAAACTCTCCAAAAGCCGTCAATGTCACGAGGAAAACTCACTAAATTTGTCGCTAGTCGCTTTTTGGAATAAAAGTCAGCAGAGGGGTCTGAAAAGCTGCTAAATCTAGTGACAAAGTCGCTAAGTTGGCAACACTAACATGCTGTCGCTTCCTGCATGATTTACGAGTGAAGCGGAGAGAGGCGGGGCAGTGCAAAGTTGAGCAGAGACAAACTGGGAGAAGAGAAAGGTGAACTGGTGGATCTACAAGTATGATTGTAACGTGACCTAAACTATATCGATATGAACGATATTGTCTCATCTTATTTCGGGTATGAAAATGTATCTATATTTTTTAAAAACTCGATATATCGCCCAGTCCTACTGTACACAGTTCATGAACAAGTCATAGTTCAAAATAATGCTTCTTTATTGTTCCGCTGTTGAAGTAAGCAGTGTTTCTTTCCCCTTTAAAACAGCTCTCTCTCTTTTGATTGGCTGGCCCTCACAAACAGAAGGTTTGAGCAGTGGACTTTTAGTTCTCAGGAATCAATGAGCTTTACCTGCATGTTGAGGGTATTATGGGATGTTTTTGTGTTTGTGTATGTGACTTCATCCTGGTCGCAGTGTCTGTTACCTGGATGTGGATCCTCTGCCTCATCCTGCCCACTGAAGCGCCGCTCACACTGCAGGGGGAAACAGGTCTGGATCCGCCTCCAGAGCTGCTCATTCACAAGTGTGTTGTTCCTGCTGTGTAACCTGGCCCAGGTGGAGACTCTCTTCCTGCACATGGGGCAGCACAGCGTGGCTTTATCCACCGTTTCCAGGAAACACACCTGTACAGGTACACACACAGAGTCAGGATGCTGGCCACACAGAGAAGGCTAAGAAATTTGAGCTTTTATGAAAGCTGTCAGACTTCTATTCAGTTCAAGTTTATTTACATAGCACCAAATCACAACAAACAGTCGTCTCAAGGTGCTTTATATTGTAGATAAAGACCCTACAATAACTACAGAGAAAACCCAACAGTCAAAACAACCCCCTATGAACAAGCACTTGGCGACACTGGGAAGGAAAAACTCCCTTTTAACAGGAAGAAACCTCCAGCAGAACCAGGCTCAGGGAGGGGCAGTCATCTGCTGAGAAAGTCTGGGGCTGAGGGGCGAGAGACAGGACAAAAGACATGCTGTGGAAGAGAGCCAGAGATTAATAATAAATAATGATTAAATGCAGAGTGGGATATAAACAGAGTGAAAAGACATGAATGATAAACACTAATGGAAACCCCCCAGCAGCCTAGGCCTATTGCAGCATAACTAAGGGAGGGTTCGGGGTCACCTGATCCAGCCCTAAGCTTAATCAAAAAGGAAAGTTTTAAGCCTAATCTTAAAAATAGAGAGGGTGTCTGTCTCCTGAATCCAAACTGGGAGCTGGTTCCACAGAAGAGGGGCTTGAAAGCTGAAGGCTCTGCCTCCCATTCTACTCTTAAGTATCCTAGGAACCACAAGTAAGCCAGCAGTCGGAGGCGCAGACGGACAGAGAGGACTTTAGTGCTAATATAGGATGAACCCAACGTTGTCTTTTTCTTTTGTAGAGGAGACTTAACAGCAAGATTTCTGTCTCCTCATCTTTATTGCCATGTCTGACAGGGACTGCTTTGAAAACTTCAAAATCCCTCCAGTTTCATAACCGATCACATTTCTTGGAGACGAGTGACGTGAGAGCGCGATTCGCAAAGCTGACGTCGCTATCGCGTCCCGTGTGTTCGGTGTCACCTCAGTGGCGACGCGACCCATTTGTCGCTGTCGTTTGTCGAGCCCATTATGCTGTGGCTCTGTGTGACTTGGTCCAAGACACAGAGCGCCGCGCTGAGGGTTACACCTCTTCATTTTCGGAACTGTCACTGCATTTAGCGCACTCCGCCCCGGCTAGGTTGCTGCTATTATCACCGTTTGCGCCTGTGTCATTTACCGCAATTTGTAATCTACCACAGAGCAAGGGCAGTTTCATTCACAATGTTCACGCGTGATCTCCCTATGGATAGGCCCGCGCTTGAGTTGGAAAAAACAACCCTTTAACGCGGGTGGATCGCCGACAAGTTTTTCCACGCCCACACTGCTCTGTGCTGTGAGTGTGCATGTACGTGCACGTGCGCGTGTGTTGTGCTCTATGAATTGAATGTCAGCTGTTATTTTTTCCTTACTTCAGCTGTAGCCACCAAAAAGGATCGCTATAACCAGTTTGCTAGAGGGGGGCTGTCATTAGCACTAGCACTCGTGGTGCCGGAAGCCTCCCTCAGTACCAAGGGGCTCTGTCAAAATGTTTATGCATTAATCCCTAAAAATAGACCTGCAGTAGAAACGTATTTAGGAGGATGCTTGTGAATAAAAAGCATTAAACTCATGCAGCTTCCAGTTTTTCAAGAAAAACAGAAGCAGCTGTTTCAGGTGCAGTCTGTCTGCAGCGCAAAGAGGCGAAGCGTTACTGAGAGGTGAGGTCAGGTGGAGCAACCGGAAAACAGCTGGAGATCCTTCATCAACCACCTGATCAGCAACATGAAGAAAAGAGACCTTTGTAGCTGCTCCATCCACCTTGTTTCACACAGAGAAACATCTGCAGAACGTTAAAATATGTAGATGAACTGTTAATACGAAAAATGATTTCTTATCTGATTAATTGATGGAATAATTGATAGAATACTCAATTGCTAAAATAATCGATAGTTGCAGCTCTGTTTGTATTCAGAAAGCCATAGTCAAACATTAGTTTTCAGCACCAGTGGAGCTGTGAAAGGCCTTCAAGAAAAACCTACAGGTGGCTGATATTCGAATGCAGGAAATGCATTTAGCAGCTGATCGATAAAACATCCGGATTATGTTTTTTTGTGTATGCTTTTAAGTTATTTCTGAAAGCCCATTAGTGGAAGGAAACAGCACTCTGGGACACATTAAATGCATACTATATAAATGTTACTCTTCTGGATTATATGCAAAAATTATCACACTATCAAACTAATAAGGCCTGATTTAGAGTTCTGCAGCGGTCCTACATACATAACTGACATGCACCTTGAGAAATGTAACCAACCTGGGGTTGTTCTTATTTTCTTCAATTATTGATGAATAGTAAGATGTCCTAACTTTATGGAGGGCTCTAACCTGTGACACCTTCTACTGTGAGGTTAGGCAGGTGAGACATTGTCAAACTAATGTGAGGTCAGAATGATTCTGCTGGAATCACAACGAAGTTCAGTCAGACAAAACAGAGTTTCATGGTGAAGATGAAGATGAGAAGAGCTCTGAGAACATGGCAGCAGGAACTTCACTGTAACCTAAACAGCTTCAGACCGCTGACATGAAGAACAGCTGAGAGATCAGTGATTTGTGACAGAAGGAGAGCAAGAAGCGTGAAAGGGAAGGCGTATATGATGGTATTGAGACCTGCTGTGATGGATGGTTTGGATGTGTGCAGAGGAGGAAGAATGGTTATGCTGGAAAAAGGGTGCTGAAGATGGAGGAGATGAGGAATACCTCAGAGGAGGTTCATAGCACGCAAAAATAATAATATTATTATAGTATTATGAGTATAATAATAATAAATAGTAAGAAAAATACTACTGCACACAACCACCCACCCCACACACACTCACTGTTCACTCATAGCATGTTACATATGCTCTAGAAATGCTTCAATGGCCTGAATATCATTGAATATACTTCAATGGCTGCACCAGTATCAGGAATATTGCACGTTACATAATTATCGTACACTTGTGGCAACAGAGTTCAGTATGATGATGGCTGTTTGCCACACTGCGGTACGTGCTATGATCAGCCCGCTTTACTGTAAAAGATGTGACCACACTCAAGTCAGACTTCCCCACCAGATCACATTTATAGACAAAGTCTGATGCATAAATGAGATACACAATGTGTTTGTTTATGTGTGAGGTTGTTTCCTAACAACTTCATACAGTTTGAATCTGTACCAAAGACAGTATACAATCCAGCTTTTCAGATCTGATTCTGTATTAATATCCACATTTTTATTATGAACTGATCAAAAAATGTATCAGCCTGTTTCTGTTCTTCTGGAACTCTACGTTCATCATACTCTCTTTCTGACAGGAAAGGTCTTCACTCAGGAAGAACATGTTACACGGGTCACGTATGTCCAACACAGAACAACAGCCAAGGAGCTGATTCACTTACCTGAGCTGCACACTGAGAATGGACCACACACTCCTTGGGTGTGTGTGTGTGTGTTACCTGGCAGCTGGCAGGTGTGTGTGTGTGTGTGTATATGTGTGTGTTACCTTGCAGAAGGTGTGTGTGCAGGGCAATGTCACAGGCTCCATGAAGATCTCCAGGCAGACAGGACACAGGCAGTCCTCCCGGGACAGCGCCACCTCTTGGGCCCGCTCTCCTCTGCCCAGCACCGAGTTCACCTCCGGGTCTGACACCGGAGACATCTTCCTCCTCTCTGACCTCACAGCTCAGCAGGGAGCAACCTAAAACACATGACAAAGAGCTCAGTGAGACCCATTGACAGGTAGAAAAAGGGTCTGTGCACACCTGACCCCGCTGAATGGCTGCACCTCCTTTCTAAATAAATAAATACTAATCGATACTAAAATTACTATCAGAGTAATTACTCATTTTGAACAGTCTCTGCCTCCTCTAGCTCTCACACACCTTCAACCAGCCCCTCCCCTCACTGACAGCTGGAACCCGCTGCTGACCTATGACCTCCAGGATTCGAGAGGCCGCTGTGGTCCATTTCTATCAGAGCACGTAACGGAGTCAAAGTTCAGCTAAATACTAACGATACCTCAGGTGTCCCTATTCCAGAGGTGTGCTGTCATGGTTACTTCGACTCACCTGAGCTGCTCACCGGGCCGTTTAGAGTTTCCTTTAGCTTCGGCTAATGTTCGAGCTAGCAGCTGATTGTAGGCGGTTTACATGGCGACAGAAACGGCGCCAAGCTTCATGTTTCACACCGAAAACGAACGATTTATCGGAGAAAAGCGGCCTTACGGAGACTGTCTGAGTTTACCGACGTTTAACCAACTTTACTGACGCAAAGAGACGAGCACTGGACACCCGCGCGAACGGACTATTGGCACAGTGCGCATGCGCGTTAGACCAAAACAGTTTTTCTTCGTGGATTGAAAGACCTTAACCCAATTTTTACGAAGCGCCCCCTACTGTTTGGTGCTCTACAAGCTCAGCGGTTTACTGCAGTTAAAGTACGTAACCCACACATATACTGCAGTAAAAATACAAAAATCTGTCTGGTCTGTCAAGACAACCTGCTGAAGTTCAAACTGCGCATCAGAATGATAATGAAAGGTGAATTAAGCGACTCTGAACGTGCCATGGTTGTTGGTGTGAGTGTTTCAGAAACTGCTGATCTGCTGAGATTTTCCTCACAGCATCTCTGGATTTTACAGAGAAGGTCTGAAACAGGAAACACCCAGTGAGTCGCAGCTCTCTGGGAGAAAATGCCTTGTTGATTTCAGAGGTCAGAGGAGAATAGCCTGACTGCTTTGAGTTGATAGGAAGACAACAGGAACTCAAATAACCATCGATTACAACCAAGGTCTGCAGAAGAGTATCTGTGAACCTTGAAGTAGATGGGCTACAGCAGCAGAAGAGCACACTGGGCGTCACTGCTGTCAGCTGAGAGTGGGAAACTGAGGCTGCAGGTCACAGACTCACCAACCTGGACAACAGGAGACTGGAGGCTGTCTTCTATTGTCTGATTAATCTCATTTTCTGCTGCAACATTCAGATGGTAGGGTCAGAATTTGATGTGAACAATATGAAAGTATGGATCCATCCTGCCTTGAATCAACAGTTCAGGCTACTGGTGGTGTTATAATGTGAGCAGCTGATAAATGTGTTGTTATTTGCTCTGTGAGGATCACTGATACAGAATGTGGTACCAAGAGGGTTCAGTCAGAGTAGCCCACAAGGTCACATGAAGCTAGAAGTGCCTTTTCAGCTGCTGCTACTGCTCACAGGCAAAGAGGGAGGCCTGCTGCTACTGAGTCCAGTCTGGAAGAGAAATATGCCACTGGTCTTTGACGCCTTCCTTGTTCCTGCAATAAAACAGATGTCATGTATCCACCCTTTTCGTCCACTGTCTGGGTGAATGGTTTATCAGGATTTGGTAATCCTAAAGTCGGTGCAGTCTGCAGTGTCAGTTTGAAGTCACTGAAAGCTTTGTCAGCATCTTCAGTCCATTCTAGTCTGTCATGTGCAGTCAGTTCCCTCCCATATATCATTGCTGCCAGTGGAGCCTCTCGTGCAGCATAGTTGAGTGTCCACTGACGGCAATATGCCGTCATGCCAAGAAAACTCATCATTTGTTTCTTTGTTTGTGGTTTTGGAATGGATTGAACCGCAGCAATCCTTTTTGGGGAGAGGGACTTACCGTCTGCCGAGATCAGACTTAGGAGTCGCCACCAAAGGAGGGGCACCTTTCATTTCCCCCACATCATATTTACTGGCTGCCCACAAGTGCTCCGGGATATCACGCAATTCTGGAGAGTCTGCAGTCAGCTGGCATGGTTCCACCTGCTGGACGTAAAGACAAGTTTTTGTTAGCCACTGCACAGTCCTTGTAACACAAACAATCACTGTCAGGTGCTTCTTAAACACCCCATTGCAGTGTTTTACCCCTGGAGTGTCAGTTTCTTCCCATTGTTTATACTGTTGCACTCGTTTTAGCCATGGCCCCAAATCCTGCCAATCATCTTGCTCAGCCTTTGAAAGAGAAACATGTGGAGTGCTGTCATGGATTCTGTGAAAACTGTTTTGTTCATCTGTGAGAATAATTTTAGCTGCACATCTATCTTTTGTCCAAAACACACTGTCTATTCGTACCCTTTCAGTGTTTTGCCTCTCTCTCTACCATTTTTCCTCAAACTGCTCATCAGCTCCCTCAAGCACATGTGCCGTTACATGTAACGAGTGTGTGAGATGTGTGTGTGTGTGTGTTGTTGCACAAGCTTTACCAGCTCATCACAAACAGGAAACACAGCAGTCTGTTGGAGTCTCCACTCATATGCATACAGCGGCAGATCTGAGTCATATTTAACCATTTGCAACATTCACACAATGACAATCCCAAGTTTACACATTAAATCCCGACCCAGCAAGTTGACCTCGCTGTCCTCTTTGGGGTCCAGGAGGTGTTTTGCGGCTTCTCTCGTGTCATTTTCAGGCCACGGTCGGTAAACCAAAGCTGTGTTTCCATCTGGACCCATGACCTCGACCATGGGCATTGTGGTGATGCTGTCATCCAAACTGAGAGCCTGCTCACTCATTCCAAGATTAAATTCTGTTCCCGATCTGGTGACATGAGGGGACAGAGGTGGTGCAGTTGCTCCAGCAACCTCTCGTGTATGCTGGGGGAGGTGAGTTATTAGTGATGCTCGTTTTCCAGGGTCAGAGTAGGGTGGAGGTGAAGCTGCGGATGGATCTACCTGGTCTGATGCTGGATAACATGATGTTGATTGTGATGGTCCGTTGTTTTGTTCCGGCCTCTGTGCTTGGGGAGGAGGCTGATCCAGGTCCGGGTCCACCCTGCTTTTGACACACTGGGACACTTGATTAGTAACATTTTTTTGGCCCTGCCTGTCCACACTTCCTCTCCCTGAGTTTTGCTTCATCCAGCTACAAAAAAAATGCTTCCCAGTCTGCATGAAAAGGAACAAACTTCTTTTTTTCTTCAGTTGTTTGACTTTTTCTCTGTCTTCACTTTCCCTTTTTCTAGTGATTGTCTGAGTGCATTTAATTGCCTTATACTAAAAGACCCTCCTTCAGGAAACCCATGTTCATTTACCCACACATTTAATTGCTGCAGAATTTCCTCACCATGTTTGTTTTTCATAAATTGGACGTTTGGACTATTTTGGTTAAACTTAATTTGTGCCAGCTTTTCTGTTTTGGATTTTGAGTTCCCCGTTTAGTTCATGGTGGTATACACTTTAATCTCAGAGAACCACTCTCTAGATTTTCAATGACATCCAATGCCTATTTGTGATTCAGCCCCAGTAAGTCATCACTTATGTAACCCACAATGCTGTTAACCTGCGTCTGCCTGGCAATCAGCGCAAACCAACCATTAGTTTGTGTGTGCCCACAGCGATCAGCCCAAATTAACTGTCAATTTGGGTCTGCTGGTGGCGATCAGCCCAAGTCAACAGTGTCGATCCCAGATCAGCTGTGTTTACAGAACTTTTCTCTGAATGCGGACCCTCTTACCAAACACAGAACAATTTCAAATTTTAATTAAATTATTTGTCCTTGAAATTATGGTACAGTCAGAAAATCAAGTTGGTCTCACCCGCTCTCCACTCTGAGTTCTTTATCAATTAAGATTTCAGCGGTGACTCCCTTTGCTCTCGGTTGTCAGGTGCACGTCTCCTGTCCGCACTGGCATTGACCAAAGAGCAGAATAATCCCAGGTCCTTTATAGTCATTGTGTTGATACAGTCTTGTTCTATCAGCTGTGGGGAGTTCAGTTTCCCACCATCATGTAACTTCAGTCTGAAAACGAGTGCGTCATGCCCTTGGACACAACCTAGAAAGAAGTTTGTTTTCTACTTCGCACACTTGGTCTGTGTACTAGAAAATTACAATTACATACCAAAGGAGTACACAGAGGTTATTAGAGCTG
>JAMQGT020007178.1:0-48904 GCA_024447675.2 Pterophyllum scalare
TATGTTATGTAACATTTATTTGGTTCAGTTACGTATTGCTTAAAGGACTGTGGGTTTTTTTTTATGCTTATACATCCTAATCATACTGACCAAAAAGGAATTTTCACAAAGAACAAAATAGCTGCACAAAGCAGTTTCACTCTAAATGACAGTGGGCAGAAGACATAAATGATGCTTTCTAAAGTTCAGCTGAAGCTAAATTAAATCAAATCTCCATATTTACAGTTTTTTTTAGTATGAATATCCACAGAAAGAAAACAGGCAGTGTAGATGCTGCCAGCCACCACTTATACTGAATTAATAAGAGACTTTTTTTTTTTACTGCCATAGAAATCAGTGATTGCAGTGACCAATGTTTTGTCAGCATACATAATGGAAGGTAAGGTTTTAAAAATTATTTAAAAAATTAATAAATCTTCTTGTTCGTCTTCTTTTGGCTGCTCCCTTTAGGGGTCACCACAGCGCATCCTCTGCCTCCATCTCACCCCATCCCTAGCATCCTCCTCTGTCACACCAACCCTCTGTGTGTCCTCCTTCACTACATCTATGAATCTTCTCTGTGGTCTTCCTCTTTTCCTCCACTGTTCCTCCTCTGCACATGTCCAAACCATCTCAGCCTCTCTTAACTTTGTCTTCAAACTCAACTTGACCTGTCCCGCTGATGTACTCACTTCCAATTGTGTCTATCCTGCTCACTCCCAGTGAAATTCTCAACATCTTCAACTCTGCCATCTTCACCTCTGCCTCCTGTCTTTTTGTTAGTGTCACTATCTAAAACCATACATCACAGCATAACAGATCTCACTACTATAGGACTTTTGCAAATCTTCCCTTTCACTCTTGCTGCTATCCTTCTGTCAAGATAAAAAAAAAAACATGGATAAAACTTTTTATCCTACATTAGTATACAGCAAATAAAAGTGAGTCACAAATATTCAAAATTCTAGATAAAAATGCTAAACCCAACAAGGAAAGATATTTTTTTTTTAATACAGCCAATTTGTATGAACCATTAACAGACTTTTGTTTTTGTTTGTTTGTTTGTTTTTTGTTTTTTTGTTGAATTTCACGTGGACTCACGTTTTTGTTTGTTTGTGTATCAGTTTGGGTCGCAGAAGTCACTTTGGCCAGCAGGGGGCTCCAGTTCACTGTGTGCTGGTGGCGTAAGAATCAATAGAACTCCCCTCAAACTGTTAAGTTAGCAGTCGACCAAAATCGACGCTGAACGGAAACATTAAAATAAGACAGAAACATTCACTGACTGCTCTTTGTTTGTTTGTTTGTTTGTTTGCTATTTGGTGTTTATTTAACGTTATCTTAAACCGTTAACGAACTGTCCGCCCTCCGTGACGCCCTGAGGTTGCGTGCGCATCTTGTCAGCGGAAGTTGAATTTTGTTGCTGCTGGTAACTTCCTCAACCCATGCTAACCAAACAGTTTTAAAGCAAAAATGATGATCTGTTGTGTGTCTGCTTGTAGAAACCGATATGCCCCCAACAAAAAACTCAAATTTTACAGAATACCGTCGGGGACTCGGCCGTTAAAGGCCAAGCGGAGGCGTTTGTGGCTGAAAGCAATCCAAAAAGCGAACGGCGGCACGGTCGGACTCACGGAAAATGCACGCGTTTGTGGCGCTCACTTCATATCAGGTGGGCTAAAATAGCGATCACCATAGACGGGCTGTAACAGATACAGCTTGATTATTTGCCAGAGCAGGCGCATTTAATTAGATCCAACTGCGCACTTTTTATGTTTGTTTTATAGGAGAAGCATCTACGGAGCTTGGCAGTCCGGACTTTGTTCCTTCTGTGTTTCCCGTCAAACAAAACCAGAATCCCAAGAAAAAAGTGAAATGGTAAGAAATGTAAAGTAATGAGTCAGAATAACATCTGCTGCGAGGACCCGATTTATTATAGACTTTTATTTTTCTAATTAGTTTTTAATTTTAACTTTGTTTTCATTTTAGTTTATGCTTTTGTTATTTTAGTGGTATGTATATAGATAGTATGTGTCAGGGACAGTTAATATTGCATATTAGAATCCATCCATTTTCTTCCCCTTATCCGGGACATATTAGAATATTATTTCGGGTTTTTTTTTGTTGCTGTTTTGTTGTTTTTGGCATATCTGTGATGGTCAGGTGTGAAGTTTTTTTTTATGTGATGAATTGAGATGGAATGGCTCCTAAAGAAACTGTAACAATCTTGGTGAGGACATACTTTAAATTCTCAGTGTGTGTAGGGATGTTCAATCAAAAATAAGGCCTTGTTTGGCATCATTCAGGCACGGCTCAGTCTGTGGTACCCTCCCAGCTGTTCCTTAAAGTTCATGTCATAAAACAAAGAAATACAGAAGTGCTAGAAAATGTTTTTTGTATCCCAGCAACAACAGGCCCTTGAGAGCGACAGGCCGTTAATGGACTCCTGTGGTTGCAAAAAGGCTTAGAGAAATTGCCCTTGCCTTCTTTGCGCTGTGACCTCAGAAACACTTTCCTGATGACTTAAATAACTGAATCACCACCCTGAAGTCACTGCATACAATATGATGGTCCTCAGATTGAGGCTTCACAGCAGGAGTTCAGTAACCTATGGGCGGTGTCCCAGTGGGTACATCCACGTGGGCTCCACCAAGGCCTAAATAGGGACTATTTTGAACTCTAAATTATGCAGAGCTGCTCTAGTCCAAAAATAAAAATATGGACTTGGAAATGAACATAATAGGTCCCTTTTAACCAATGTAGAGAAATCATTAACATAAAAGCTGCTACAACAGGTAACCCTTATAAAAAAAAAACTTGTTGATTCAATTAATAGAAGGTTGCAGATGTGCACAAATGAGACTTTAGACTTTATGGCAGAATGTTACAGATTTTTATAATGTCTATCAGAGTAAACATTAACAACATATTAAATCAGCTGCACATACGAGTGAGAGCAAGCTACCCATTTTGAGTGTGTGTGCTGTGCTCGGTGCTCTGCCCTGGGTTCATAGTTGTCACGTCTCTTTGCTTCTGAGCTCTGTGTGTTTGAACAGTAGGAGGAGAGAGGCTGGTCACAGAGCTCATGGTATTTTAAACAGTACTGGTATTTACTATTATATTTTTCTTCCCTGGCTGAGCAAAAGCCTAAAAAAAAAATTTTAAAAAATCCATTATTATTTTTCATTGGGTGGGCGAGAAGCACATTCAGGCCCACTTCTACCTATAGCTGCAGCCAGCCCAGGTCAAGGTTACAAAGGTTGGCCCTTGATATCAGTTTGCATATTAGAAAAGGCACAGTAACTGGTGAAGAATTAGAAAGGGTGCATAAACATTTAATCCACAAGCTGCACCATTTTTTCCCACTGTATGTGTTCCAATGTACATATTTGGTTAATGAGCCTAAGCTGTCCAAAAGCTTTGCAGGATTGCTGTATCTGACATAAACAAGTTAATACATTTGCTTTTATTTTATTTTTTAAAGGTACTATGGTCGTAGAAAAAGGCATCGCCGTAAAGCCAGAGTTGGAACAGAGGGAAAAGCAGCTTTACTTCCGGGGGATTCTCCTGATGACCTCCAGCCGTCTGATATGACGCAAACTGAAAATGAGCTTTCAGAAGAACTGCAGTCACCAGCAACCCCATCAGTGCCAACGGTAGCAGCCACAACTTGCTCTCTCTGCATTTTTTTTCCATACTTGTAGATTATACAGAATTGCCCCCCCTTTTTTTTTAGTTTGTTTAGCCATAAAATGATTAATTTAGTTATTTTATAAGATGTTAGTTGTCAGATCATCAGAAGTATTTTTATTTTCTGATGAAGAACACGCTAAATTGTTTATTTACTTCTTTTTGTGTGTGTGTGTGTGTTTGTGTGTCTTCTAGGAAGGACAAACATTGGCAAAAGCGTCTGAGACTGAAACAGAAACCAAAATAATCCAATCACAAACAACCCCCAAATTAAACAAGACATCACCACCACTCAAAGGACTTCCAGACATCCTAAAACTAGACAAAAAGAGGCCCATTGTGCTCCTGAAACCTATTGTTGCTCCAGGAGGTGGCTATCAGTGTGAACTGTGCAGTCAGACTTTCACTGATATACCGCAGCTGGTAAGGCACAAACGGCTGCATGAAGAACAAAGGTCCTTCGTCGGTAAAATTTCTCAGGCAGATTTCACCGAGCACCACGTTGCGCACAGGGATGAACCTTCCTTTCCGTGCAACATGTGTGATCGGTCTTTCACCACAAGTCACCACCTGAAACGTCATAAACTGCTCCATGTTAAAGATGGCAGGAAGTGCCTCAGGTGTGGCACACTGTTCTGTCACCGTCACAACCACGTTTTATTCCTTCCACAGACTGAGTCTAAAACGGAGTCTGAGCCCGAGGACGATTCCTCCGTGGGTGGGACAGAAAATGACTTGTCAAATGAGGTGGAGCCAGGCCAGATGACTGAAATAACCGGCAAGACTCAGAGCTCACAGACCATTACACCTCTACTGTCTTCTGCTCTGTCTGCTGCGCCTACATCCCCAAGTTCTGGATTTTTATCCAAGCCCTCACCTTTGGCTTCACTTAGACTGCCAGAAATCGCCCCACCGGTGTTTCTGAAACCGTGTCCTGTTCCTCGTCCATTTACTCCAAAAGTCAGACACTTAAGAAACCCGGGGACCTCATGTCACCATGACTATCTCACCCGAAATGCAGAACTCCCATCTTCACTGAGGATCTTCTCACCTCAGTACCTCACCTCAGCCTTACTAGAGGTTAAAAGAAATTATGAATATATTTTAAGCAAGCCAAAGAAATCCAAGGCTAAGAATATGGTGAAGAAGGAACAAGGTGAGCCAGAGATGACTTCATCAGAAGGGAAATGCACTAAACCAGAAAAAAAGGAGAAAATAGCGTATGACCTTGAGCTTGTGGTCTGATCTGAACAATGGACTGGAATTAAAACAGTGACCTTTTTTCGTCAAACTGATCTGTTTGCCTTAGTTGAGATGTTTAACATTGCCTCTTACTATTTACATCAGGTTTTATGCTTCCTGTCTTTGAGTTAAAAAGCCATTTGGACAAAAGCAAGGATGTGTTTGGTACCAAACCTGGAGTATTTTGGTTCATTGCACCACTTTTGTCTTTTGAGCACCTATTTTAACACACTAATATATTTTTAAGTAGTGAACCTGTAAGGCTCCTGTTTTTTGTTTTTTTTATTTCTTTCACCTCTTAATCAGTGATAGGGTGAAATTGTTTTGTCACTGCTGTTTGGTGATTGATACTTTTACGTATGTAGACTGTAACTGACCTGTATTGTAAAACTGCACCAGGTGGCGTTTGGGCTCCAGGCTGCATTCTGTACTCGGCAATTTGTGCAGTAATAATCACTTAAGTCTGTGAAAAAATGCACGGTGTACTGCAAAAAAAAAGGCAATAAAATGATCGACATCTCCAATAAGAATTGCCACAGAATTCAGTTTTCACATCTTCCTCAGCTACCTGGAAACAGATGGCGGTTGCTGTTTTATAATAGATACGCAGACCGATCGGCTGCGACCGTAAAACCGTGAATAACCTTGATCGTTTTATTACAGTGCTTTGTTCTGCTGGCAAAACCTTGAGCATCCAGTGTGGGTGTTACTTTGACACTCAGCACCTGCCTATAAGAGGGAAGCCTCAAAGAACATGACCAAGAGTCCAAGGTGTAGACAGTGGCCTCTAAATTCTCAAATCCCAATCCAGAAAACACCTGGTCCACAGAGGCCACTACGCCACAAGACTGGAAAGATTGACTGTTAATGCCACTGGCTACGCACCAAAGAGGACAAATCCAGAGGTCTAGTGTCCATGCCCTGATGGGTTAGAGTTGTTCTGGTGGCACAAGAGGAACCTACTCAAATAATTAGGTGAATTTCATGTCACTGAGTAATGTATGGTGTACACGCTATATCAAAGATGGACACAGCCACTGTGACGTCACCCATTAGTGAAATTTTGTGCATTCTCGCAGTTGTCCTTTTTAATCTGTATATGACACTGAAGCAGTGGATCTGGCTGAGAAATGAAGAGGCACAGCAAATACTCTTTTTAGAGTAGATAATAGTCAACTTAAAAATGCCTCCATCAAGCATTTGCTGACTTTTTAAAGTGAACAGTGAAATCATCTGTGAGCACAATCATAAAAAAAATCATGAAGAGAAGCAACAGCCCTTGCTTAAGTACAAGTTCAGCACAGAGACTGTATATAAAAGATGTACATAGTCACTGTGACGTCACCCATGGATTGCTAAGCTCTATAAAAAAAATAAAAAAAACACTATTTTTGCTTTTTCCATTTTAGCTTTTTGAAACCAGGCCCCAGAAGTGTGGAAGTGGGCAAAACTGAGAATCTGACGTGTTCATGTTAGTTAGAAGGTCAGCTCACTCCACAGCATACCCGATTTCATCCTCCTTTTTGACTAATGGGGGTTAAAATTTACAAAATGAGCATCATACTGTGTTCGGTAAGGCTTGAAACTAGCGACTGAGACCATAAGCTAAATGTTGACTGGAGTCATAGGTCAATGGAGCCGAAGGGTTATTATCTTCATAAGATAATGAAAAGCAATGTGGTCATCTCTCCCAACTTTTTGACTAACTTTTTGTTAGTGGAGGCTTCAGACTGCGGTTGTGTAGAGGACCTTTTTAATGTATTTACCAACATCTCATATGTTAATGAACAGTATTATTTGCTCTCAAGCCTAACTCCGGACCTGCCCACTTTGCATTGCTAAGGGTTATGTCACCTGTTGTTGCTACAAGTTGTTGAGTTTAACTGACATTTTGTGGTCTCTGTTCACTTTGTCACTGCTGGTCTCTTTGTGTGGATACACCTAAAAGCTTCTATACAACCACACTTGTTTTTTGCAACCAGAGGAGTCATCCTATTCTGGCTGTTAGAAAGAATGCAGGTTTATGGCACTTCTACATTGGTTTCACATTTCAGACCTGTAAGCTATGTACATCTTTCATATACAGTCTATAATATTTACACCGCACATGCAGTTTTGGCTTCCCAGTTACACAACATACATCCATAACGTTGTCTTTGACAGCTTTAAAAGCTATTCAAGATATTCTTTAACATGGATGAATTTGAAAATTACACATTCTTGGTATTGCTTTATTTGTGTATAAAATAATAAATTAAATGAATGAATTGAACTAATAAACTGACTTCTAAGCTGATGATTTGCAGCTGTCTGCTGTGTACCTATTAGGCTTGTTCTCACATGGACACAGGAAGAAAAAAAAAGAAATGAGCTGTATGAAGTATCTTCCCTGAAACATACTGTTCACATTATGTATTAAAATTAATTTACTGTATTTTTTGGACTTTTTTTTTATTATGTATGGATTTCACAGAGTTTATAATAATATCGAAGCAAACCTGTTCAGGATTGTCAGGCCAAGTAGTCTCTGTCCTGATGATAGAGGGATTGTTAAAATGACCCCAAAATGTCTGCCTGCTTTTCTTGGACAGTCCTCCTGTCAGTGTGTCACACTGCATTAAAACCACCTGCTCGTTCTGTGAGCTGACTGCATGGAAAAACCCGCAGTACAGTAAGGTGTGTACTTGTTTTCATTGCTTGGACCTTTTCTCACTATGCAGCTGAATTTTCCAAAGAGTATTTTTACTTTAACTGCTCTGTGGTTTTGAAGTAAAACAAAAGGACCCCATTGCTCAATAATCCAACCTGCCAACAATTTATACAGTAAATATGTTATAACAGTTATACACATGAATAACTGAAGAAATGCATTTCTTACAGTGTTTTCAGTTAACATTGCAGTTATAAAGATTTTACACAAACCTATGGGTTGTGAGGTTCAGATACATCAGTCTAATCAAGGTTTTTACCCAGTCAGCATTTGAGCCGTAATGAATCCCTTAATAATTAACCATAACATGCAAATGCAGACTTGATTAATTGTTATAGACTGTTGTGGCTCTGGAGAAAGAGCGGGCTGCTCACTGATCAGACGTTTAGCGCTTTATGAAGTGTTCCTGAGCATAACACCCTGTGACTAAGTGGTAAAATAAAGATTTTAAACTGCCAAGCTTCAAGCTCGACTGAAATTTGCAGCTGCCCGCATGGACAAGCCGAATGCCTTCTGGAGAAAAAGTTTTATAGTCAGATGAGACAAAGAATGAGCTATTTAGCCGAAATTACAAGAGGTGTGTTTGGGGGAATAAAGGTGAGGCTTTCAAACCTAAAAACACTGTACCAACTGTCAAGCATGGTGATGGTAGCATCATCCTCTGGGGCTGTTTTGCTGCCAGTGTTACTGGTACATTGCACAAAGTGGGTAGAATAATGAAGAAATTCACCTTCAAATGACTCAAGTCTGAAGAAACAAGACATATTCACAGTTTAACAGTTTATTCATTTAACAATCAGGCTCGTCAGTAGCATGTGAAAGAACCACACAGAGCCACAACAGCCTGGGACCTCCTCCTCTTCATGCCGGTCACCAGCTTGGTCACACACTGCTAGGGGATGGCATCCAATTCTTCAACCAGCAATCATCCAATCCAATAACCGACACTGAACAAGAGTCAATTGCAGAATAAGCTGTTTGGCATTGGCAGCGAAGATCTGGCAAGTTTTTCATGGGCGCACATACTCAGCTCTGCTTCTAAACCCACAAATGCATTTTCCTTACAAATGTGGCACCATTTAGGGGGAAATAAACAGGCTTTCCAATGGTATATGATTTATTGCCAAGAAGCATCGTTACAATAAAGAAATAATCAACCACAGACAAATTTGATCACTTTTTGTGCTGTTTAGATAATATAGAAAATATTTATTTTATGCACAGCTGTAACATTAAATTAAATTGATTTCTCTTTCTAAATCTGCATTTCAAGGATAAACAGTTTAACTAAAAGATGATGTCGATTAAGAGGATATTGATGTTGTTACGTATGTTCAGAGGGCATTCCTCCGCATCCTCATCTAAGACCGTCCCGTCTTCAGTCCATCTGCACGCTGTCCACGTCCCATTGGTCCGGATGCGCCGGGTTGTGCTGGACGGCGACTCTGTTTGGACGTCTCTGCTGTCACTTTAGGCCAATGAAAGCGATGGTTGGCTGACGTCCCTTCAGCTGCGCATCAGATTGGTCGGTGTGTCCTCTCGTGGCTTCATAGATGACAGGTTAGTGGTGCTGATGCTGTGACAATGGGAGTCATCCAGATATGCATCATCTGGACCGAGTGTGCCTGACAGACAGCAGCAACACGCAGGCTCGAGTGATTGTAAAGGGACGGAAAGGAAGCAGTAGAGAAACGAGGAGCATCCTGCTGCTCTGAAAGGGTAAGTTTTACGCCTGGAAAACAAACTGCCATGCCGGGGGGGGGGGTGTCCTTTTAGCTGTTTTTGACGTGAGGTGGGGGGTAGCTCTGAAGTAGGTTGTTAGTAGGACTGAAGCAAGGATTAGCAGCTTCTGCCAGATTTCTCGCATACATTTAGGATGCGTTTGCTTCTGGCCAGTCGCGCAGCGCTGAGCACACGGCTGCGTTCATGCAGCGGCTGAAGGAAGGCAGCTGTGAGTCAACTCATCCCCTTGGTCGACTGCATTGCGGAGAGAGCATGCCTTGCAGAATAGCATATGTCAAATGTTCTACACATGCTCAAGACCCAGTTCATCATGTTATTGTGATGAAGTCTTGATATTGTTTTACATCCTGGGATTTCGTTTAATGCATCCAGTCTGATGCACTGGCTACAAGATAAAAAATGTGTTTCATTATAGGTTTAATTACAAGAAGATATCTTTAGCGAAACTATGGGTAGCAGTTGCATCCATTTGCACAAATTTGTAGTGAGTTGCTTGGCATGCTGGGATTTGAAGTTAAATGAACAGTATTTAGATATACTTTACCACAGTTGTTGTTTCTGTTGACGTAATAAATGCATTTTGGCTTCCCTCTGCTTTCTAAGTCTAGTGATGGGAGCGTTCAGCAGACAGAAGTTTTTCCAAGAGCTCGCTCATGGCTGCCTGCTGCCTACGGCTCAGCAGGGCCTGGAGCAGGTATGGCAGCTGCTGGTTATCTGCCTGCTCTGTCGGCTTATCTGGATATTCCGTGAGTTCAATATTTTGGACCCAGTCAGTGTTATCACCCCTGCATGTTGATCTCTAATCACATATGCTATCCTTTATTTTTATCTTGCTATGCCAGGTCTCCCTTCTTTTGTGAAACACCTGGTCACAGTGGCTGGAGGTTTCTACACGCTCTACCTGTTCTTTGAACTCCACATGATCTGGGTGGTCCTTCTCAGCCTTCTCTGCTACCTCTTCCTCTTCCTGTGCCGCCATTCTACCATCCGGGGCACCTTCCTCTCCATCACTGTGCTCATTTACCTGCTCCTGGGGTAAGACGGTCCTCTTGTGATACCTGACAGTCCGGTACTGAACCGAAGACCTTCTAGCAGCAAGTCTTGCCATTCTGCTGCTATGATGAAATACCACCAGACATATATTAAAGCAGTTCCTTTGAAGCATATTCTAAATTAGCTTTTATTTCAGTGGTGATTGGGACAGATCTAAGACAAACTACCTAAAAAGTTTGATGACTTTCCCCCAATGTAAGCTCGTCAAAGCTTTTACTTCCACCACTGTCTTTGCTGTTATGGACTCTCTATAAATCCTGATTTTAATTCAGGATTCTCTGAGTGCCATGTCTCTGGCTTATAGTGTTATATAGTGTTTTTCAGAAGTGCAGTACATCAAAAATATAAATATTACTGTCCATTTTCATCAGGGAGCTGCATATGATGGATACCACTAACTGGCACAAGATGAGAGGTAAGGCAGACACTCTTAAAACCATAAATGTGATTGCTGCTTGTGTACCTTAAAATTCATATTCAGTAATACTTCATTTTGGCATACACCAACCATTTAAATGTTGCTGCTGTCGTCCAGGTTCTCAGATGGTGGTTGCAATGAAAGCCATTTCTCTGGCCTTCGATTTGGACAGAGGTGTTGTGGCCAGTGTGCCCTCACCCATTGAGTTCATGGGCTATATTTACTTCGTGGGCACAGTCATCTTTGGTCCCTGGATCAGCTTCAGCAGCTACAAAGAAGCTTTAGAAGGCCGTAAGCTGGTAAGAGTGATACTGTATCTCTTAGGTCTGGGGTGAGGATTTTTTTTTTTTAATTATTCAGAGAACAGCTGCTGTTTCTTTCTTCTCCTTAGAGCTTTTCGTGGCTTTTAAAAGTGTCTGTTAGCTGGGTGAAGAGCCAGGTCTGCCTTGTTATTTCCAACTGTGTGGCACCCTACCTCTTCCCTTATTTCATACCTGTCTATGGAGACAAACTGCTACGAAGGTGAGGAGAACACGAAAGTATCGTAAACAAATCCCCGTTTATTCTTGACTTGCATTATGATTTGCTTTGTCTCTGTTACTTGCTTTGTTTACAGCAAAAAGAGGAGGAAGATCAGGTAGTTAATCAGCCACCTCTGAATAAACCAAACATTTTAGACATGCCTTCCTCATAACTTGCAGTTTTTTTGCACATTTAGTTTGTTGTTTACCATTTGTGAAAACCTTTACTTGCATGCATCTACCCACATCATCCCCCCTCTCTGTGCAGCTACATGTGTACCACACTTTCATCAGCTTGGTGAGACATTAATCAGCACAAGGACAATTCATTAAAAGACTTGTATGAATGTAATGTGTCACTAACATTGCTCTCTTTATCCTAATGCTTCTCAGAGGTACAGCAGCAAAGTATGTTTTTTTTTACTCCTGTGTAGTAGTTACTCCATAAAGTTGGATTTCATTTGAAATTTGATTGTGATATCCATCTATTTCCTTCTGTTTTGGTGTCGCTGCATTAGGTGGTTACTGGCATATGAGAACACAATGTCTTTCCACTTCAGCAATTATTTTGTTGGCTATTTGAGTGAAACTACTACTACTCTCGCTGGAGCAGGCTTCACTGAGGAGAAAGACAACCTCAAATGGTCAGAACTGCATGCACACCTGTTAACATTAAGTGTCTGTCTTTGTTTTCCTTTATTTGCATTTATAACATGCCGCGGCCCCTTTACATTTTATTTTGTAGGGATATGACCGTATCCAAGCCACTTAATATAGAGTTTCCGCGGTCAATGGTGGAGGTGGTAACGTCGTGGAATCTGCCCATGTCTCGCTTTCTGCACACCTGTGAGTTCAAATCTTAACAGCGATTACTCGAAGGCAGCAGCTTCTTTTGTTTTTTGGGGGAGTTTTTTTTTTGCCATTGTAAGTGTAAGGATGATGGCTCATTTAAACAGATGTTCTTATGCCAGCTCACAGATGTTTTTCTCTTATCTCACAGATGTATTCAAGAGTGCACTGAAATTTGGGACGTTCTCTGCCATAATGGTGACATATACAGCCAGTGCCCTTTTGCATGTGAGTCCTAAACGGACTTCTTCTACAGTTACCTGTAAATGTAGTTTTGTCAATAAGTGGATTGTTTTGACTCGAGCTCTTACGTCTCACAGGGTTTGAGTTTTCATCTGGGTGCAGTCCTGATATCTTTGGGGTTCATCACATACGTTGAGCACGGTGAGCAGAGTTTGTCCGATGTTTTTCCGTTTTCTGCATTAGAACCTTTCCGTTTGGAGAAGGCGCTTAGGTTTGCAGTAATGACTAATTGCACCCACTGTGAAACACAGTTTCTGTTTACTGCAGTGCTTGTAATTTTCCTCATAGGCTGGAAAAAACTCATCTATTGGTTTTGTTTTAATGCACTGGACTTGTTTTGTGTTTTAGTGTTGCGGAAGAGGCTTGCAGCTATTTTTAATGCCTGTATACTATCAAAGAAATGCCTGCCAAACTGCTCTCACCAGAACAAAAAGGTAATATTCAGCTTCCTCTTCCATCTGGTTTTTTTTTTCAAACAGAAAAACTTTGTTATCATTCAGTTATTATTATTATCAGCTGTGGACTCTTGAGACTTGCATGATTTTTTAAAGGAATTGAGTAAATAGGATCATTTTTGCCCTCACCCAGATTTGAAACAAAGATAAGATTGATAGCCCCCTTATAGCTACATATTTAAAGGAAGGAGATGCTAGCATACACTACTGTGCAAAAGTCTTGAGCTGCTCCTCACTTCTTTATGTTTTGTTTGCAAGGAGCGAGACTTTCTTGTAATTTTTGAAAGTGGTCTTGAGCAATATTTCTCCAGGCTTCCTTAATTGCATTAGGTGCTTTTTCACTCATTTTTAGTCCAGTCCTTGTACCTGACCATTTTTAGAGGAATGTTTTTGTATGTTAAGCCACTTAACACTGACCTGTTCCGATTCATTCAGGCATAAAAAAAGACACCCAACTCAAGGGATGAACCAATTTTGTGTGGACACACAATGGACAACTTAGCAAAAAAACACTTTCAGTTATATTTTTTGGCACTTTATTACTAGCTGCAAGAGCACATTATTTATTTATAGTTTTTTTGTTAAATCAACGAAAAATGCCAGAGATAACACAGGATAAGACCCTACAATAATTACAGAGAAAACCCAACAATCCAAACAACCTCCTTTAAGCAAGCACTTGGCGACAGTGGGAAGCAAAAACTCCCTTTTTACACTAAGAAACCACCGGCAGAACCAGGCTCAGGGAGGGGCAGTCATCTGCCACAACTGTTTGGGGGTGAGGGGAGGGAGATGGGACAAATGGGACAAAAGAAATGCTGTGGAAGAGAGCCAGAGATTAATAATAACCAATGAATAAATGCAGAGTGATGTATAAACTCATGGAGTGAAAAGAGGTGAGTGAAAAACAAATGCTCAGTGTATCATGTGAACCCTCCTGCAGCCTAGGCCTAAGGAATGGTTCAGCATCACCTGATCCAGCCCTAACTATAAGCTTTATAAAAAAGGAAAGTTTTAAGCCTAATCTTAGAAATAGAGAGGGTGTCTGTCTCCTGAATCCAAACTGGGAGCTGGTTCCACAAAAGAAGGGCCTGAAAGCTGAAGGCTCTGCCTCCCATTCTACTCTTAAGTATCCTAGGAACCACAAGTAAGTCAGCAGTCTTTTAGAGTAAAGTGCTCTATTGGGGTAATATGGTATTTTGGGGGTCTTTAAGCTAAGATGGGTCTGATTATTCAAGGCATTGTATGTGAGAAGAAGGATTTTATATTCTAGATTTAACAGGGAGCCAATGAAGAGAAGCCAATATGGGAGAAATATGGTCTCTCTTTCTAGTCCCTGTCAGTACTCTAGCTGCAGCATTTTGGATCAACTGAAGGCTTTTCAGGGAGCTTTTAGGACAGCCTGATAGTCATGAATTACAATAGTCCAGCCTAGAGGTAATACATGCATGAATTAGCTTTTCAGCATCACTCGGAGACAGGATGTTTCAAATTTTAGAGATATTGTGCAACTACATATGTGTTTAATATGCGCATTGAAGGATATATCCTGGTCCAAAATGACTCCTCACATTGTTACTGGATGCCAAGGTAATGCCATCCAGAGTAAGTATCTGGTCAGACACCATGTTTCTAAGATTTGTGGGCCCGAGTACAGTAACTTCAGTTTTATCTGAATATAGAAGCAGGAAATTAGAGGTCATCCAGGCTTTTATGTCTTTGAGACATTCCTGCAGTTTAACGAATTGGTGTGTGTCATCAGGTTTCATGGATAGATAAAGCTGCATAGCAATGAAAATGTATGCAATGTTTTCTAATAATACTCCCTAAGGGAAGCATGTATAGTGTAAATAGAACTGGTCCTAGCACAGAACCCTGTGGAACTCCATTATTAACCTTAGTGTGTGAAAAAGACTCCCCATCAACATGAACAAATTGTTAGATAAATATGGTTCAAATCACTGCAGCACAGAATCTTTAATACCTATGGCAAGGTCTAACCTCTGTATTAAAATATGATGGTCAACAGTATTGAAAGCTGCAATAGAACAATCCCATCAGGGATTGGTCTCCCCAGAGTCCAGACTTCAAAATTATTGAAACAGTGTGGGATTATCTTGAGAGAGAATGGAACAAAAGGCAGCCAACATCCAAAGAAAAGCTTTGAATGCCTTTCAAGAAGCCTGGAGAACTATTCCTGAAGACTATTTAAAGAAATTACAAGAAAGCTTAACTAAGTGAGTTCAGGCTGTGTTAAAGAATAAAGGAGGACATAGTATTGACTTTCATGCTCGTTAGAATGGTACAAACTGTTTTCGCTTTATATGCTGTGTTTCATTTTCACATGTTTCAGTAAAATGCTGCACCTATTTCACATTTTCTGAGCCAAATGTAAAGAAATGATGCATGGCTCGAGACTTTTCCACAGTGCTGTAAATTAAAATCGGATGAAACGGTGCAGCATTGGAAAAAAAAAAATCACTTAGAAATAAGTCACATAATAGTTTTTGTGAACTCCAATAGATTTTTCTTTGGGTACAGGAGATGGTCAGCTGACCTGTGCTCCAGCTCCAAGATTCACTGTTCTTTGTGGATTTAGCCACCTCAGTTCAACAATATAGTGAATCATCATGTAACAACAGGATGTTATATGATATATCATGGCTGATATTCAACCCCTGGACAACATATAGTTAGTTTAAAAGCTAGAATTCAGTGAGTGGAATCAAATCAGTGTCACAACCATAAATTCAACTTAAAGTCTGTTACCCATAACCTCATTTTGACCATGAACACCATAGCCTGCACTGTACCAGCCCAACATAGTTCATTGCAGTAATCATCACCATAACACTGCAAAATAATCAGTTTATCCTGCTTTAAACTGGTACTAAATTGCCTAGTATCTTTATTCAACCTTTCAATAATTTACAATAATTACACTTCAATTTCTTTTGCCAGACATTTCATAATATGAAAAAAATATAACTTCAGCAAAACTTCATGTATAGATCCAATGTCTGATTAAAAACTCTAAAATGAATTAGGACAGTTAATCAAATGTCACTTGCTGAGTAATCATTACCTTTAGAGATAATCTCTCATCTTCCTCTCCTGTCCTGTTTTTCTTACGTCTTTCACCATCTCTGAGAGTGTCACACATTAATCTCCATGAGATAAGACAGAGACAACTTGTGTTTGGTGATATTTGCTGAACTGTTTGAAAAGCTCCATCTGAATTTACCTCCCACTTAAAAAATATTTCTCCTTTTATACCCATTCCTCTTCAGTAGTGCTACTCAGATGCTGAAGTACCGCAACCACAACTTTAACCTCTATATGATGAACAAATCACATGGCTAAGAATGAAAAAGGGATGTGTTGATGGTGTAAACTGTGAAATGTCATTTATTTTCATACTACTTAGCATACCATACCATCAGCTGGAAGCAACAGCGGGCTGCAGCACACAAAAAATAACTCATCAATCAGTAGTGTACATTAATCTGTCAGTCAGGTTTAATTACGCTGCTCCAGATCATTCCGGCCAACCTTAACCCAAGTTGTCCCTTTATCTCACCTTTCTTCAAATGTTGTACAAACTTTCGCTTCATTTCAAGGTTGAATTGAATAAATTTTGGTAGCAAAAGGTCAGAGGTCATGTACACTGCAACATCACATCTGCCCCATTTTCAGCAATACAGTAGTTCAAGTTCAAGTTTATTGTAGCCATTTCAACAGTTGATAGGAATGTATCTTGGTGTCCTCACATATACCACACATTCAACAACACACGACATAACATGATACAAAATAGAAGTGCATGTAGCAGATCAACCCATGAAATTAGTGCAGTGTATCGGTGTATGTTTCTTTAACGTGCTTTTAAGTGCAATGAGGTACCGTCCAGACTGCAGAAAGTCCATAGTCCATAGAGCAAGATGTACAGTTAATAATGCAATTGCCTGATATAGATAAGCTGAATTAAAGGGAGGTTCAGTGCATGCTTAAGTGCCTAATAGCTTGGAGGTAGGATCTATTCCAGAAGCGCAATGTTCTGCTAGTAATACGCCTGGATCTTTTGTCTGATGGGAGAAGACTGAACAGGTGAGGTGCAGGGTGGGAAGAGTCAGTGATAATACTTCTAGCCTTCCTGGTGCTTCTGGTGGCATAGTGTGAATCTATTGAAGGAAGACTGCAACCAGTCTACAATGTACTACTTTTTAAGCTATTGTTTGTCCTGATTGGTTGTGTTACAGTAACAAGTCAGAATGGAGAAAGTAAGCACGCTCTCTCTAACAGCTTTATATAGAAAAAAACTTGATTCAGTATCTCTTGATAATCTGAAATCTATTAAATGCTTTGATAAAATTTGATAGAAGTTCTTCAGATTTGGTACAAATGTTTGACCTTAAGGATCAACTGGATTGAAGTTGATGGCCAGATGTACTGGTCACTGTGACCTCACACAGCACAACACTTTGGCAATAACTCAAATTCATAACCTCATTATGATGAAATTTCACCAAAAATAGCATAAAATGATGAAGTGATGACATTTTTGTATCCAGAATGACAAGTGTCCTAGGACAGATCTTGCAACTTGTTTGGTTTATATGAAACAAGAATTTGAGAATTATGTGTACAGCTGTCCGCTTCCCAGCTTCCGTATGCGGCAAATATTTGGGTGGTATACATCGTTCTCTTCATTGTGCGTGGAGTCGGCACATAGAAAATCTGGGGTGGGGGAGGTATGCGCTCTACTGAGTGCCCTTCTAGCTTACCTAATGTTTTGCTAACGGAGTGTGTTGCTGCCATCACATCTGCCTGGAGTCATAATATAGCAGCCTTGAGAGACTGCCTTGCACCATAATTTGACACAATTTGGGAGTTTGCTGACAGGATGCCCAGCAAAAATCCTTTTTTTTTAAACGCAGAGCAGAGCACCGGGAAGGGGAACATAATCATTCATGCCAAAGGAAAAACAGCTTGTATGAACCATAGTGCATAATTAGGACATTATTACATTGAAGCCCCTGAAATAGTGGTTTTAAATCTTAAGTAGTTTGCCATATTGGCCAAAAGAAGGCATTAGTTATCAAGCGTTTCACAAGCACTTCTCTGATAATCTGCCTCATCAAGTCTGTATAGAGAAACTGGTTAAAAAATAACTGGTAACAGTCACAGTGCAGATTACAGATTTTGGGGTAATAATACTGAGTGAGGAAGTTATTTGTTTTTATATTATACCTTGTTCCTCCACAGGCGTTATGGGTGCATGTGATTAACATGGTATTCAGTGCGCTGGCAGTATTCCACCTACATACCTCGGCTCAGTGTTCAACTCCAGTGTGGACTTTATGGAGGAGGATGAGGTAAGATATGATAAGCGTATGCTGATCCCCAGAGGAAAGCTCACATTTTGCAGAATAGAACCAGAGAAGAGGTTGGAAAAATAGCATTTTAAAATAGTAAATAGAGCAAATTATGACAATGGTATTCATATAGATATCATAGCTGTGTATGTGACAATACTTAGGCTAAATACAAGGTTTGCAATTTCAGTATATATGGAGAAAGAAAGAGGCCAGCAGTGTCCTGTAGACATAGCATTGTGACACACTGAGGTCCCAGCATGTTTAGAAAATTAAAGGTGTCTATATTTATATGACCTCCTATAAAAATGTACAGCTCACTGTGACATACAAACATTAGAAATTCTGCATCAGGAATTTAACCTTAGTTGCGATATTTATTATCAACTAGTAAATGTATTTATGGTTTTACTTGACAAATGGCCTTAGATCAAAACATTTTCAGACAGTACAAACAAAAAATCCCATTTTGTAAAGATCTTTCAACAAAGGTTTTAAATATCAGTCATTTTATTGGGCTTTCTTTATATGACATCCGCTTACAGGATGACATCACCCATCATACCATTCAGAAGTGGTCAGAGCTGAGCTGGACCAGCCACTGGGTCACATTTGGATGCTGGATATTATACCGCCTCGTTCTCTAATAATAAGAGGTGAAGAAAGAGTGAAGGAAGCAATAATGAGAGATGGAAAACTGGTTCTCCACTTCTGCACTGTGACTTAATCCTGCATCAGACCGAAGAGAACAGAATCATGCTGTATAAAACAATGAGCCAACATGCAGTGTTCAGGTTTCACTGGCTGGGTAATCTATTATTCTAACCTGCTGGGGACTAATTTTGATATCCATGAAATGATAGCTCGCTCCTCATTTCTTTTTTCCGCGTCGCGCCCTTTTTATCTGAGCCGCAGTTGTCGAGCCCTCGTGTTGTGACAGCGGTTAGCGATGTCTCACTGAGTCACAATCAATACCTAACAGCATGGTGGATATCGGGTGCTCCTTTCTGTGGACACATGATAAAGCCCATTATCAAGGTTTCGGCATCAACTGTGGCAGATATCTTCCAAATGTGGTTTCTCTTCCCTTCAAATGTTTTACAATCATACTCTTTGTTTTAAAGGGTCAGGGTGGTAGGCATATATGTCTTCTTGTAGTTAACAAATCCCATGAAATGACCAAAAACAATAATGTAATTGTAGATCTCTCAGTACTTTACAATTTCTTCCAGCCTGTCTGTCTGTAGTTCTCAGCCCTTCTTCTGTATGCTCTGATTTCTAGAAAAAGCCCCAAAAGAATATAAAACAACTGGTGACTGTAAATGTCACTCAAATAGGAATGATAGTGTGTTTCTGAATAAGGAGTCTCTGCAGTCCACGGTGGTAGCATTCCTCAGTCAAAGGTGGTGTTCTTCAACCATCATTAACAGTAAAGGCTCCAGAGTACTGCACTGGTGCTATGCAGAGCTTTGCAGGTGCATACCTACTTGATAAAGCTGTCTGCTGCCACTTGGGGACAGTATCGAGAACATGAGGAACCCCTGAAAATGTGGGCTACTCTTTGTGTTTGCTTTGCTGTTGTTCCTTTGCCTTTGTCCACAAAAGACTGTATATGAAAGATGGCTACCTTGACATTTTTGGTTTGTCAGTTCCCATTTTGAAGCCTCTAATTTAGCTCTATAGCTGTCACTATCCTCCCCTCCCCCTTTTTGGAGACAGAAGAGACCATATTTATCTGAGGAGGTGGATTGCAACGTTGCCATCTAATGCTAGCTTGGTTAGCATTCGGCATTCATAGGATGTATGGGGCACACACACAGATGCTATAAAATACTGATAATTAATGCTAAATGCTGTTAGAATAAAGTAAAAGGATTTCACTCACCAAAACTAAAAGCACCAGCACCTCAAATGATAACTTAGACAAGTTAACTTAGACAGCTAGCAGACTAATCAACTCCCACCAACTTTAAAAAATGTACATAAGTTTAAGACCATCTAGACTCTTTGATATAGAGGCCAAAATCATTTTATGGACGCACTTTATTACTGCAATAAATTTGGGAATTTTAACATTAGCGTCGATGTGGACATTTAAGGTATTTTGGCACTTCTTCCTCTTTCTGTGAGCTCTGTTGTGGTTGATCTCTTTCTGGTTCAAACCAGCCTTTCAACCAATCAGCATTCAGCCAACACACTGGCACAAGAACAATGAACTACGAGCTTGTTGGAGGAGAGCTTGCAACCATGTCTCCATGTGTTCATCATTTTTCCTCTGGGTGAACATAGAGCTACGCTAACAGATACCAACAGGGGACGATAAATCAGCTTTGACCCAACCATAACCCAACCATTTTTGAATTGCCTGCTTTGATTGAGGAATGACCGTTTGTCTTATGCAGAGCCCTACTCTTAACAATTTTCAATTTAACATGCATAATAACAGAACGCAAAACTTTCCATTAGGTTAGTTAGGCTGTTAGCTCTGGTCTTTTCATGGAATTACTATAAGAAATAAATATAATATTACTAGTCTTACTTTTTAACAGAGCTTGTCTCTCGAGCATGTGTAAGAAAACATGGAATTTACTTTTGAATGAAAAGAGCACAGACTTTGCTTATGAGGCAGCAATTTTATTGTCACCAGTAATGATTTCCCCTTTTAGTGGATTTTAGATAAAGACAAATATTCAGTAAGTCCATGAATTAAAGTTTGTGGTGGAGTTTCCTAATGGTGTTTGTATTTAGCTTTGTGTTATTTTGATAATTTCATTTCAATTGAATTATTTCCTCTGGCTTAAAGTAGGTTGTATCAGTATTTTTAACACTCTTTTGTCCCTCAGTGCTGAAAAAAAAAAAAGGTTTAGAATCAGGGTAATTCAAAATGAGATTATGCTATATTAAATATTCATCCTTAACTACAGATTTTTAATACACAGCTGCTTTTAAGAATACATTTATGTAATTAATGATGATCTGATAAAATAACACAACTGTCTAATCAGATTGTGATCGGGTCTATCTTTCTTAAATCTAGGGTGTCAAAGGATTTGCTTCTTGACTAGTATGTCGTGTTAGATTAGAGCCTGAAAGTTTGTCCATGCCCAAGAACAAGTGCTCAGTCTCTGCAGACCTAATACCACCCAGTATTTTAAAACTTGTTCCGATATTTATTTTAAGTGAATGTTTTGTCCCTGTAAATGTGAAGGCACTGATACACCTGTGATATTTTTATAAAATTTATAATGAAACCCGGAAGGTTGTCTTTGTTTGATTCTGTGTCGACATTTCTTTATATAAAAAAAAAGCCTGAAAAAAATGGACTGCTGTAATAAATAATTCTTTATTTTAATGATTTACAAAAATAATGTATGAACTGTTACACAGTCAATCATGGCATAAGGGTGAGTTGGAGGAGGACTGCATATATTCTTCTTTTTTGCCTTTTTTTTTCCTTTTTTTTCTTTTGCTTTTTTTGCTCAAAGCAAAGAACTGGTCAAACCTGGAGTCTGTTTCTGAGCATCCAATAAGCTAAAGTGGACAGTGTGAGGATGGTGACAGAAAAAGGTTTAACAACAGATGGTGATGGATGGAGAGCAGGTTTTTTTTTTTGCCTCTGCAAGAGGTGCGCATATGCTGTATTGCCAGGCCACACAACAGCACAGTCTGCAAGCTCTGGGGGAAAAGAGCGGAGGGGAGGGGAAGGGACGTGCACTCAGCCCTGTCTGCCCCGAGGCCCCCCATGTTTACGACGGCAGGACCCCAGCAGTGTCTCCAAAGCCATCTTCACAAACGCCTGGAAGTTATTGCTTCTCTCCCTTCGGCTGTCCTGCGAGGGGATAAAACACAGACAGATACCTTCACTGGGGACACAGCAATCACAGCACTTCCTTTCACCACAGTGTGCCACAAATAGGGAATTTCATATACTGCCCCAAACCATCAAAAACAATTCTACACAAAACCATTAATGTTTTTTTTAATATATATTATTATTTGTATTTCTTGGAATTTATATAGTTAATATAAATGCTTACCTCCTTGCTTCTTGTTATCATCTCCTTTCTGATCACCTTTCTTCGGCTGCTCTTTAGGACTCTGAGGTTGCTGTGAAATTAAAACAAAATAAAGTCAAGAAGCAAAAAATACAGGTTGAGAGAAGACTTGGAATTGGTAATGATGTTCCTACCTTGGTAGTTGACTTCTTGTCCGACTTATTACCTGAAAATGGTACAAATATTTAGATATGTTTTAAACATTTGGCAGCAAGTCCACCTTTACATTTTGCATTTTGCTGATTTTATTGAACATGTATCCAGATAAAAACTTTGTATACATTTTTTCTTGTCATTGTTGTTGCATGCTACTAACCTTTCGTTCCTGGCATTTTGGCTGTGCTCCAGAGTCGATGGTGTTTTTTTGAGAATGCAGTGCTTAATGTGGTGTTCAACTCGGTCATTTATGGCCCGTGCTTGTGAATGGTTCTGTCACTGGGGCCCCTTCGAGAAAGAGCGCCATGAACAAGCAAAGAGCCCCGTCAGCTGAGCAGCATGCCCTACAGCTCTGCAGGTCTTTGCTGAGCCAGGCGAAACCTCAGAGCTGACCTTGTAATACTGCCATTGTGAACCCACTGGAACTGTGTGTTTGCCTATTGTGCATAGCAAGAAAGCATTTTCATCATGTTACAGGCAAAGTGATCATGTGTTTTTTTTTCTTTTTGTTATTCAGCTAAGTCATGGATCAAACTTTTTCCTCCACACTGATAGAAGGTAACACTTTGTCCTTAGAAACTCAAATGTTGCTGTTACATATTGCTTTACTAAACGGGCCTCCAACATTGTCAGCACTTTAGGAGTGGAGGGTTTTGGCAGGGATCATTAAGTTATACTCAGATTTGCCATGCTTTGCATTTTCTATGTGGACTAGTAAAATATTGCTGATATTAATCAATTGATTATTTTGCTTCTCAGCGGGTCGAAATGGTCCCTAAAGACACTATAATATGTGAGTACCAGATCATGCATAGTTTTTACTTTAAGTGTAGGTTAAACAAATATAAAGCTGTAATATTTTATAGCCCTTTGATTTAAACCCCATATAACCGTGCTATTAATCAGTAGAATCAGCCTGTTAGATATTTTACACCCTAGTTGATCCGCGATCGGTTAATTATTGTGACTCTAATATTAAATGTAAACGCTGTGAATCATCATCCGGATCCATGCAGCTCCACATCACGGAGCGGGCAGGTTACAGTATGTCACGTGACTCGACAGGAAACGCAGCGATGGAGAAAAGCTAAGGAAGGTGAGCTGTTTCTAAACGTATTTTATTGAGTTTCTTTGCTCTGTGATCACCATGTATGCCTCATACGCTGTATAAAAGTGTTAGGTCGTAGACTGACTAGCTGAACTGAATACTGAATGAGAAATAGTTTTTTATGAGAGGCAGTCGTATATGATGTTGTGGCTAACTTGCTAACTGAAGGCTAACGCCAGTTAGCTCGCCTGTTGGACTTGTTTCTGGAAAATAAAAGCTGAAACAGTTCAATAGATTACGTCGGTTGTCCTTACGGATTATTTACTGGTGTCAGACTTGCACCACATAACATATTTCCGTAACACGGTCCTGTCCCTGCGCTGGCATTAGAATTTGCATCATCACTTCTTTTTTGACGCTGTGATGGTGGGAGTAATATTTCAGTTTTAGCAGTGCATCATTCATGTCAGCTTGTCTTTGTTATTATACACTGGGTACATGTAATGTTCTTCGGTTAAAGTTGCTAAAAATGTGGATTGTGTCTTGTGACAGGTATCTGCCCAGGCAGTGGCTTCCTCTTTACCCAGAGTGCTTGTGGAATGGCAGCAGTTTGGCAGCAGGTGTTGGCAGTGGACGCAAGGTGAGACTCAGTCAAGCAGCTGGCTTTAATAGTCTAAACTGATGAGGAAGCCATTCAGACGTGTAATTGTATATGGATCATTTGTGAGTTATTGTGTGTGCTGTGTCATTTCTTTCCCCCTTCCAGGTACAATGCTTACCGCACGCCTACCTTCCCACAGTTCCGAACTCAGTACATCCGCCGACGCAGCCAGCTGCTCAGAGAGAACGCCAAGTGTGGCTTTGAGCCAGGGCTGCGCAGGCAGTACCTGAGGCTGCGCAGTCAGCTGCTGGCCCTGCGCTACGGGCCCCTGTCTGAGCAGAGCAGCTTCAGGGCCAGCAGTGTGCGCAGCTCCCGCACCACACTGGACCGAATGGAGGTCAGACCCAAAGAAATAGAAAGGGCAGGAAAAGTAGAACAGAGAAAATAGGTGGGGAGGCTGCACTAATTTGGGGAAAAGAGATTTTAAAATAACTTAAAGCTGGAAAGGAAGTTTAGGATATAAGAGCCATCTGGAAGGCTTAACATAAGTTTTGATCAGTGAGCAGCATAGCCAAGCAACACTTTGGTTGCCCGTTCATATTAAACTGAGCAGCTTGGTTGAAATTGCTGGCATTGCCCATGTACGTGGGCAGTATCAGTACCTTGAAAATGCATGGTAATTTCAATAAGTTTTCAACATTTCTTGGTTGTTTTTGTTTCATGATTCTTTGTGGTCTTGAGTTCTTTCACTCACTCGTTTGAGGTTCTTTCTCCCTCTGTGGTTCCCGCCCCTCTGCTCTCTGGCAGGACTTTGAGGAGGACCCTCGTGCCCAAGGGGCTCGTGGTCATCGCCGGTCTGTCAGCAGAGGCTCCTACCAGCTACAGGCCCAGATGAACAGAGCCGTCTATGATGAGAGGTACTCAGAAGAGTGCACTCAGAGACCGGCTTGCATCCAGCATTTTGTCTCATTGCCTTAAGCAATTGAATTCATTTTTGATTTATTTCTCCAATGAGCAGATGTGTTAGGTTAGATTTAGTGGCCATAATTCTGGTTCTGTAGCACTGAGTAATGACTGGATGTCTCATATTGAGTGGTCAGCTGTAGGCAAGGGTTGTGAGGTGTGTTGTATTGATTATATGCTTACATTGCAGTTTTTAATTTGTGACCACAGGCCTCCGGGCAGTTTGGTGCCTACCTCGGTGGCAGAGGCCAGTCGTGCCATGGCAGGGGACACAACCTTGAGTGAAAATTATGCTTTTGCTGGCATGCACCACATATTTGATCAACATGTTGACTCTGCTGGTAACTAAATGGTTTTGAATTCATTATAATCCATGTGTATACACAAAGGAAATCAACATTTATTCCATATTCTCATACTTTTTTGTTCTTCAAGTTCCACGGTTGCAGTTTGCTAATGATGACAAGCATCTCCTGGCTTGCTGCTCACTGGATGGCACCTTGTCCATTATGACACTCTCACCACCACCTCCCAGTGTGAAGGTCACCCTGAAGGGTCATGGAGGTCCAGTTACAGACTTCGCCTGGTCTCTGAGCAATGACATCATTGTGTCGACATCACTGGACGGGACACTGCGTATTTGGAACACAGAGGATGGTCGGTGCATCCGAGAGGTCAGAGACCCAGAATCCAGCGAGTTGCTTTGCTGCACCTTCCAGCCCATGAATAATAACCTTACTGTGGTGAGTCCCATATTACCTATGATATAATGTTTTGTGTTATCTAGTCATCTGGTTACACTGAAGTGCAAGTAACCTTTCAAAATCACCCTTATTGAAAGACTATGTGAAAGAATTCATGACTTTATGATTCCTAAGGAAATGCCCTAATTCATCTTTATACACTCACTCACTTATTAGGCACATCTGGCAAGTATAGGTTGAACCCCCTTTTGCCTTCAGAGCTGCCTTCATTTTTGGAGACATTCCGCAGAGATTTTGGTCCATATTGACATGATAACATCACACAGTGACTGCACATTTGTCAGCTGTACATCCATGGTGTGAATTTCCAATTCCAGCACATCCCAAAACGGTGCTCCATAGGATTTACATCTGGTGACTCTGGAAGGCATTTGAATACAATGAACTCATTGTCATGTTCAAGAAACCAGTTTGAGATGATTTGAGCTTTGTGATGTGGTTCATTATTTTACTGGAAGCAGAAGATGGGTACACTGTGGTCATAAAAGGACGGACATGATCAGCAATAATACACACGGTAGGCTCAATGCTCAGTTGGTACTAAGTACTAAGTGGCTCCATAGTGTAGCGCTTTACGCATTTCACTTAGTAAGCGAAAGATCGCTGGTCTCCAGGCGCACACACAAATCTCCTTTTGGGTTGCGTCAGGAAATTCTGCCAGATCAAAACATGTGGAGCTACCCGCTGTAACAACTCCTTTTGACTGAAAGCTGAAAGTAACGTACACTTGGCACTAAGAGGCCAAAGTCGAAGTTCTAGCCAATGATTGAGCGCCCAGGGCTGCGCTGGGCTGAGGTCGTGTTTCACTGGGCTGAGAATTTCAACAGTTGGAACTGATTGCTATTTCAAGCGTGTGCAGCTATTAGCAAGCTGCCATCCGAAACCGAGGGGGACCATCCGTGTGTCCTCAACTGTAGATGATGTAATTGATTGTATTGTCCTATATAACATGCATTGTCTTTAAAGTATTAATGAGATTAACTAATTAGGACATTAATTAGATTAAACTAAATCATTAATATTTTGCTGAAGATATCACAGAAAATTATGAATTTTTCAGATTTTCTATGAAATGTGAAATTCCTAAAAAAATTATAAAGTGAGGTGTGCAGCTCCATGAATTACTGTTCTTAGTAATATGAGTCTACACTCGTAATCTGTCTTTGGTTGCTAAATTTAACATTTAAAATCTTGTGTTTGAAATTTCAGAGGTCTGAATTTAGTCCCCTTTGAATGTGTGTGTTAATATTCAGCTTATTTTAAAAAAGAAAACGATGAGTAAGACTAGTTCTGATACATTGTTGAGACAAGACACAGGTTAACCTGAAAAATATTTGTGATGTCATGGATCTGTTAGCAGATGTCTGCTTATATCTTTACTATTTTCCAGATGGTTAAAGGCACACTCCTTTTCCTTCATGGTCATCCGAAACTGTAGACTTTTGGGAAAGGTTGAAAGATTTGCCTTTCTCAGAAATCTCAAGGGACATTTGCAGCCTTTCTTTTCTACAAACCTCATAACATGCGCCAAAATTAATTAATTGTCGCATTTGTTCCAGATGTTTTCCCTTTTTGTGAGTGAAGTATAAATTAAATAAATTAAACTTTTCATGCTGAGGCAATAACCTCCAAAGAGAAGCCTTTTATCGCAGTCTCAATAACTGAATTACTATTTCCACTGTGCAGACATTGATTAAAATTTTAGAATTAAATGTCAGCTTTTGTGAAGTGGTAAATGTCTTGGATGATTTGGATTTTACTTAGCTGTTTGATGACAAATACTTGAACTGATGTACAGAATGTAAACTGAAAGCACTGTTTCCATTTACACCTCATTAAATAGAACATAAGAAAGATGAATTATTTTTTCACAGATCAAATTGCAACAGAAAAAATGGTACAAGTCAATTTCACAGTCAGTTTCTCAGTGAAGCCCTGTGGAAATATTAAAGGTCTTCATTCCCAGGTCTGTGTTCCAGGTGGGGAACAGCAAGCACCACCTGCAGGTGGTAAACATCTCCACTGGGAAGAAGGTGAAGGGGGGCTCCAGTAAGCTGACAGGCCGTGTTCTGTCTCTCTCCTTTGATGCTCCGGGGAGGATCCTTTGGGCTGGAGATGACAGGGGGAGCATCTTCTCCTTCCTCTTTGACATGGCCACAGGTACACCTACATTTCCATTTGGAAGAGGGCCACATTAGAAATTATAATCAGTTTTTCTCTAAAGAGTACGCATGCTTTAGAGGGTCAGCAGTTGATCTGTTTCTGTCGGCCTTTGCTGGTGCTGCCACTCCCCACCCCACCGCACCCACAGGGAAGCTGACTAAAGCCAAGCGTCTGGTGGTGAGTGAAGGCAGCTCTATCTGCAGCATATCTGCTCGTTCCTGGATTAGCCGAGAGGCCAGAGACCCCTCGCTGCTGGTGAACGCCTGTGTCAATAAGCTACTGCTGTACAGGTCAGTCTGCAAGGGCAAGTTGCTGTTTATTAATAGGCAGTTTTGTCTCCACTGTGCAGATTTTAAAGCTGTAACAGCTTTACTTGTAATGTGTGTTTATGATGATGCATTTACGCTGTTACATTGAACATTACACTGAATTTGACCAGTTATGACACCTTCACATTGGCAGGGTGGTAGACAATGAGGGTACACTACAGCTGAAGAGAAACTTCCCCATTCAACATGGATCCCAGCTCGTTCATAGCATCTTCTGCCCCCTCATGTCTTTCAGACAGGGGGCCTGTGTGGGTAAGAAGTCTCCTTGTGATTTTGCTGTGATATTTGAATAGAAAATTAGACCACGGTTTATTGCTTGCTGCAGGCGATTCAGTGTAAAACACAGGCAAAAATAGCATACTGCTGCTTTAGGATTAAAAAAAGACCATCTTTGAGCAGCTAAGTACCCTATGGTACAGCTCCTATCAGATAAGTTGCTAATGTGGCTACACTTCTACACTAACATGAGAGCAGCGCTGGTACAGTAGTCCTGTTAGCTTTTGCTTTATTTCTTTTTTTTCTTTTTTCTTTTTAATTGTCCTTATTTTTACATTCCTGGATACTTGTAGTAAAAATGAGTTTCAAATAAAGAGGTCAGTGTATGTGCAATTAACCCCTGAGAGCCATAAGCTCAGGCTATTTCATGTCCTAGAATATATACTTTCACTTATTTATACTACCACCTGGTATGTGATGCTCCATCAGAACTTTCAGGAAATGTATCTAGAAGCTCCTTTCCGACCACCATTAAACAATAATAATTGTGAATAAATGAAAGTGAGGTACAGTGCTAACTCCATCGGGTAAAGTTAGAATACCACAAGTCATGAGATCAAAGTCAGGTGGGCAGTCTTCAAAGAATAACCAGGTACTTCCTGATAATTATCGCCTAGTATTTTTTGCTTGAAATGCCCATTCCCACTCAGACTTGATACTAGTCTAAACATTTGGTTTAAGCATTGGGTCTCCTTAATTTGGTCATCTTGAGCACACAGCAGACCCCCCCCCCACCTGCTGTTCAAACCTTCTGTTTGTGGGGGAGCCAGATCAGAAAAAAGTTCCCTTAAAGGCAGAGGAGCTAAAATGGCATCAGAAAGTGGATGCACTGAGGGGCTGCACTGGGGCCAAAATGAGATAAATAAGGGTTATTTTGAACTGTGAACCCTATAAAGCTAATCTGGTATTGTCCAACGATATAAATGTGGAGCTGGAAACGAGTGTAATAGATCACATTTAACAAACAGTAATGCTGCTCTAGCTTAGAGCTTGTCCTTCTTTATGTTTACATGTTTTTTATTTTCTGTCATCAGCTGTATATTTTTTAAGGCTTGTGTTTGTTTTATTAGATAAACAACAGGACTTCTACCCGCATGTTGACCCCTCCCCCTCCCAAGCCAGCTTAGTTTTATCTTCAGTTGTTCATGTGAAATCTGTCCATGTACGCTCATTAAACACAGTAAGCTAAGCCATCAACATTTATGAAAAAGGTCACCTTTCATTCAGTGCTCTCCTTCTGGGATAGCCTATGTTACTTTCTCTTCATGCTGGAAGTGGAAAATAAACTCCACAGTGTGTCTCTGTCCTCTCATCAGCAGCAATATGTCTGCACAGAGGACGTGGTGAGAGTATGCACCTGTGCATTTCTGCTGTTGCCTCTGTGTCGCACTGTGTGCATTACAGCGAGTGGATAGTGCGACGTTAACTCCCTGAATTATTTTTTAAATTTTCTGTGGAAAGAAATAATATGATATACATCCTGTTGTTGTCACAGTAATTAGTGTGCACCTTGAGGGTGTCTCAGAGACAGGATGAACTACTGAGTCCGAAATTAAATCTTCTCAAGCTGTGCTTGTAATGTCGCCTCACCATTTCTTTTTGTGTTTCTCCCTCTGCCACAGTGACTGGCAGCGAGGATGGCTGCGTCTACTTCTTCGATGTCGAGCGCAACACCAAGGCGATAGTAAACAAGCTGCAGGGTCACGGGGGTCCAGTGTTGGATGTCAGCTTCAACTGCGACGAGAGCTTGCTTGCATCTGCCGATTCCACTGGTATGGTCATCATCTGGAGGCGTGAGCAAAAGTGACTGATCCAACAAAAACAAAAAACAAAAGCATCCATCCACTGCATATAAAAAGCCTGCTGCTCCTTAACTGTCCAATAACAAGTCTGTAGATTTTCACTGGAATGTAACAGGCTGCGTCAAATGTTTAATGTAATGATACTCAAGTGCAATCAGAACACCATGCTGTGTAGGTGGTAGGGATGTCTTAGAAATTCATGGTGTGGGAGGTGGGCTATGTGTGTCAGTTCTCCTACAGCTGCAGCTGAGAAATTGCTATTTTTTTTTTTCTATCCTATCCTTTTTTTTTTTTGTAAAGAAAGAGCACTAATACCATGCATGTGTCATGGCTGACCCCCAGTTGTGTGGATGTGACTGACTTCATGTGAAGAGGATACAACATAATCTTCCAGAAAAACAAAGCAAAGAAACATTTCATATCACACTGACGGTCCCTCTGGCATAGATCTAGTTCACTATTTATGTAACTGTTATTCAATCAGTGTAATCAAGTGTAGTAAAACTGCCTTATTTGCTTTCAGTTGCTGTTCTGCATTTGAAACCATGTGCATGAAACTGAAATCCGGATCAGGCAGTAGGCATATCAAATCATCGCGAAAGATAAAAGTGTGTTTTTAAGTATGTGTTTGTACTTAACCTGTATGTGTGTGTGCGTGTGTTCTTGGTTCATGCTGGTTGCTGATTCATATAATTTATTTAACAAACAAATAAACTATTGTAAATGTCAGTTGCCTTTGCTTCCTTTTTCATAAAAATACATTTATTACCGTGTAATTAGAGATGAGGTGCACAGAGTAGTAAGGTGGTCAAACCTACAGTGTAGGAGAATATTAGTCATTGTGTGGATTTTCAAGATCTACACAGGATTGCTAGTACAGTACATCAGTGATTCAATAGTGTGTAAACATTTCTGAGCTGTTGTATATGATTGTAAGACTGAGAAGAGTAGTAAATTCTCTCTGGGTCTAAGGCACCCTAGCGGCCCTAAGGATTGAAACATCAGCCTAGAAGTCAGTTCATCCATCTGGTTGCAAAAACCACTAGATAAATTCCTATGAACAGGATCACCTGACCTTTGTGATCTTGGTTGACTTTCCAGTCTCAGCACTTTATACTTAAAATATTTTGTCTCTCTTGTGGATGAATTTCACATTGTGGGTTCCCCTCATTTCTCACTTTTGCCATTATCAGATAAAACTTTCCATTGGTACAATCTTTAATTTACTAATAACCATTGTCCCGTAATAAGCCACTTAATTAGGAGTACCTGGTCAAGTGACTGTTAACACAAATCTCTAATCAGCCAATCACATGGCAGCAACTCAGTTAATTTAGGCATGTAGACATGGTCAAGACAACCTGCTGAAGTTCAGACGGAGCATCAGAATGTGGAAGAAAGGTCATTTAAGTGACTTTGAATGTGACATGGTTGTTGGTGCCAGATGGGCTGGGCTGAGTATTACAGAAACTGCTGATCTACTGTGATTTTCCTGCACAATCATCTCTAGGGTTTACAGAGAATGGTCCAAAAAAAATAGACAATGGCCAGCTGTTTGCCCGGGGAAGTGCTGGATAGCAATGGCAGTTCTCTGGGGAAGAATGCCTCCTCGATGCCAGAGGTCAGAGGAGAATGGCCAGAATGCTTTGAGCTGATAGGAAGCTATCAGCTTAAAGCAATCAAATAACCACTTGCTGCAACCAAGGTATGCAGAAGAGCATCACTGAATGCACAGCACGTTGAAGCTTAAAGCAGAAACAGAAGACCACACTGGCTGCTGCTCCTGTCAGCTAAGAACAGGAAACTGAGGCTACAATTCACATGGAGCTCACCAAAATTTGAAGACTGGAAAACCATTGCCTGGTCTGATGAGTTTCTATTGCTAATGCAACATTCAGATCTGTAGGATCAGAATTTGGTGTAAAGAACATAAAAGCATGGACACATCCTGCCTTGTATCAGTGGTTCAGGCTAAAGGTGGTGGTGTATGTGGAATATTTTCTTGGCACTGACCATTGTTTACCTACCTGAGTTTTGTTGTTGTACCCATCTTCTGATGGCAGCTTCCAGCAGGATAACACACTAGTCACGAAGCTCAAATCATCTCTAACTGGTTTCTTGAGTATAACATTGAGTTCCCTGTACACAGATGGCCTCCATAGTCAACATACCTCAAACTAATAAAGCACCTTTGGGATGTGATGGAATGGGAAATTCACACCATGTCACTGGCAAATGTGCCATGACTGTGTGATGCTATCATGTCAATACAGACCAAAATCTCTGAGGAACGTCTCCAAAACTGAAGGCAGCTCTGAAAGCGAAAGAGGGTTCAACTCACTTTTAGCAGTGTGCGCCTGATAAAATGGCTGGTGAGTGTATATTGTTCCATTTTCACATCAAACTAAGTCAGTAACCACTATACCACCATACTCATGCTGGTATGCTGACATTAGCAGTGAATTCAAAGCACTGCTGAGTGTTGTTATTAGGGAATTTCCTTTATGTAAGTATCTCTTTACACAGGTGCTCACATTGCTTTTTCATCCATAGAATTTATCAATATCAATATCTCAGTTCAGCATCTTTGTTCCCAATTATTTAAAATAAACTGTTACTCTCATTGGGGTTCCTGTGAAACATTTGTCTCATTGATCTGTATCCCAAGTAGCCGCTCACTAATGGCTACTCACTTATGACATGTAGACCACAACATTAACCATCAGTTGATTAAAAAAAAATCTGGTATGGTCTTGTTTTAGTTATTGATCAAACTTTCAAACTAAGTTGATTAAAATGTAACCATGTGGAAACAGCAGCCAATTCTGCAAAAAAACAACCACTGGAGTTAACTCGATATCTCGAGTATGTGCAGAGACACTCGAAGGGCTTCACTGTTGGTTGTGTGGGGTGGTCCGAGGATGGCTAGAGTAGCCTCACTTGGCCCTGGTGGCCACCCCTCAGCTCTGCTCCTGCTGATCAGCCTTGTGTGGACAGTTCAACCAAAAATGAGTTGCCGTTTATTTTAATTTAGGTCATATTTCTAAAATTCAAAGGGTAATTTGCAGTAGAAAGAACAAAATTTTAAAAATTAATAATAATAACAGCTGATTACCCCTGGGTTGGAAATCACTGAGATCACAAACAGTGATTGCAGTTTGCATTGCGGTCTCTACACTGTTAACACCATCTCAGTGCAGGGGAAAGAAAAAAAAATAATCAAGTGAAAAAGAGATTGGATTAAAGTAATTGGAAAGCACAGTGACTGAAGGAACCTGTAGTTTCACATTTCCAGAGCAGCACTTTCACACTCGATTACATTCCTCTCAAGGTTGGTGAGGAGTTTGTGACATGTTAGTGTGGGAGGAAAAGCACAATGAAAGGGAGGACAGGGCTTTATTTGAAACAGCCTTTATAGGTCCTGATCCAAAAAAAAAGAGAGAGATTTGTCCATGAGGTCAACACAAAATTTCACCTGTATGACCACGTGTTTTCTTTTAGGACAGAGCAACAAGGCCTGTGCAGCCCTCTGCATCCTCAGAACGTACAGTGGGCGCGGGTGAGCTTTCACAAATGAGTAATACCGCCTATGTTGTTGTGAATCTTGGAGAGAAGTGGGAAGAAAACTAAAAATAAGCACTTAGATGAATCTTCAACATCAGTTCTGGGGAGACAGAGAGGCACAGTTGGAGACAACCTGCTAAACCTGGACTATTTAGAGGGCGTTCACACAGTTAATGCCTCTCACTATGGAAACATCTTTTTCATCAGCACTGAGCACCGCAATTAAGACAAAGGAAATCATCTCTCATTCAAATTTAAAATATAGGCTAATTGTTTATCAAGCTATTGCATAATCACACAATGGATGGATTTCAATCATGCCCTAATTACAACAATGAAATATTTTCCTTCCACGCCATCCATTTTCTTTTAATGTGTCAGAAGCATCGCTGTTGCATAAGGTTTTCTGTACACGTGGAGCTGTTTTTCTTTTTTCACCACATTAATGTTTCTTATCCTGCAGAGGAGTTAACTCGAAAGTGCATTTAAAATTCTTTGTTATGATCAGCTGTATTATTCAAGAATTGTCTATTATTCTTTTAAGATCCTGATGCTGGCAGAGTTAAATTTTATTCATCCAAACATCTTACCATAAACACTTAGTCTGTCCATTTTAAAGTATAAAATGTGTTTTTCTGGTCTTTTGAGGGATTAGATACCTCTTAACAACCCATTCTGCAGTTTGCACAAAAGATTTAACAGCTGCCACTTGAAAAGGATAGCAGAAAGAAAACAGCTACTTTTAATTTACATAATTTATACAGTTGCCATTTCTTAGTTTTGTGCTGTATTAATTGTTATATTTTGATCTAGTGACCGCAAAGTTTTACTCCTGAACATCAATAGGAATACACATGATTATGGAATTACTGCAACTCATCATCTCCAGAGTTTACTCCTGTACGTGACCACTAGCATATTTCTGCTTGAGTCCTCTGATTCTTTTGTCACCTCATCTTGAGAGGTGAGACTTTTCAACATTTGAAAGAAGAAATAACACAATCATCCACTTGTAATTTCATTAATTTTATTCATTCCTCAGTTGAGTACACTTTTGGCCTTAAAGAGTAGCTTCATCTGGTATAAACTAAACAGCAGTTTATGGTGGCTTTACTGTCATCCTAGAGTTGCATTATTTGGCGTTTGGTTTTATTGCAGGAATGTTTCATTATATTTAAAGAGATCAGTTATGCTTTGCCTTATTTTCTGCATGTATGTAGTCTTAAAATAGTAGATTCTCATATTAAGTTTGACTAATGAGGTCAGCATATTTGCAAGTAATGCCAGTGATCCAAAAGCTCAGGCTTCAACTGCTCTAAATGCTCTCTTTCAAACATTTTTTTCTACTCTCGGCTCTCTATGACGTCAGTGAGAGTGGATATCCTTTATATGGTCATCTCAGACAGTAGTGGGTGTGACTGAAGCCCCACCTACCTCCCGCTTAAATCATTTGTTTCCAGTAGGAACCAATCAGAAATAAGCTGGCTCAAAGGGAAAGGAGCTAAAAAAAATCTTTTTTCACCAAGATGAATTAAAGGACACAAAAGCCCAGTATAAGAATAATAAGGATTACTTTTAACAGCAAATCATGCAAAGTTACTCTAGAGGAGTCCTCGAATAAAAATATGGAGTTGGAACTGAGCAAAACAAATCCAATTTAAGCTGCCTTTTGACGAAGCTCTACATAGTTTTTTCAGTTTGAGCCTCATGTAACAATTGTAAGTCATTGATACACTGTATGGACAAAAAGCATTGGGTCACACCTTTTAATTGTTGAATGCAGGTGTTTTCAGTCCCATGCAGAGTTGCAAATCCCATCTGGCATTAACATCAGCACGAAAATTGCGTGCGGGGAGCTTCGTGGCATGGATTTCGATGGCCAATAAGTACTTTTGTCCGCATAGCTCATGTTTTCATTTCTTTTTTCTGTGTACCTTTTGACACCTGTCTCCGCAGATCTGAAATGTTACTGGAGAAGGAAATCCCAAATCCTTTTGCCTGTATTGTGGTTGCTGGTCAGTGGTCAGTTGAGGGGATGACTTTTTCCATTTCATCCAGTGAAGTGTCATAAATTCAGCTTTTTTTGTATATGATCAAGAACTACAATGGTCACAGGGTGCAATTCTTTTGTGGCCTTTATGTTAAATGCTGTCCACTGGCCCAGTGTCACAATCGAGACAGGTCATAGCTCAGAATGCATCAAAAGTAGAGTCTTTATTGATGAGTGGGCAAAAGAACCAACTCAGTTAAACTGTACAGTTACAGAATATCATCTCGTGAAGGAATGCCAGACGTAAAAATTATGGACCTCTGTTCACGTTTCACTTCATCTTTCCATACCAACATCTGTACAAGTTGTAATCCCCAGTTTTGAATCTATGAAATGCAGTGGAATGCATGCTAGTCCAGTATGCTGTGCAAGTGTCCACATTTTAAAAAAAAATTGACTGCACGAGTATATCTATGCCTAACATACTGTAGGTCAGACATTTGTGTTACATGAATAGTAATTTGGAGAGACAATTCAGTGATGTCTAAGCCAGTTTTCATACACCACACAAATTGGGGTCGTATACAACCTGAAGATGTTTGGATTTTGAACATACTGTGATCCAGACACTCAAATGCTGGCATTAATGTTCAGGAGGGAATATAAGATGGCCCAGTAACATTCAAGTTTCATTTAAATTAAGTGCCACTTCATTTTCTCTCTCTTTTTTTTTTTTTTTTTTGTATTCTGGTGAGAGCATAACAGTACTTTAAAACATTCCCAAGATCATCATTTGCAAATAAATGTACAGTTCCTAATGATTTTTTTTTTCAAATAACGTAATATACATCATCATTCAAGTCATTAAATCCTATGGCCTGTTATCAATGTACAACTGTTGTTTTCTAATTATTGTTTCCCCTTTTTTCATTATCCATCTGTATTTCACAATTGATTGCACATTAGCATTAAAAATCCAGCTTAAAAATCCATTTGAAGGATAAATTTCCATATGATGAGATTGCTCAATTTTCCATGATTTTGAGACCACAAGATGAGGCTGCTTTCATATTGACTCAGTGTTACTGGAACTTTTTCTATCATCATTATTTCTGTTTGTTTCTTTCCACTTCCCTCTGCGTTTTTTTTTCTTTCTGCTTTTTTTCTTTCTCACACACATACACACAAATGCGCTATAAAAACACACAAACAGGAATATCCATTCCTGTACAGTCTATACAATATGAAATCAAGTCATATTTCAAAATAGTGTCATCTGCTTAACATGTATTGTTTACAAATAAAGGAAAACAGGCAATTTTTTTTTTTAATGATACAAAGAAACCTGACACGCCCTAAATCAAGTCCAAAAAAATCAAGCATGTTAGGGGCTTCTGGGTTCACAACAGCTATTTAAATGTATCCAAGGTTATTGGGTCCACTTGATATTCCGCAGTCTCTTTTGAATTACATGAAAAGGTGTCCAGGGTGGTCTAACAATCCATTTAGACCCTTTGAGTTCCTTGATGTGTTTCAGAGTTAGTAACGCTCTGATCAACACTTTCTATTCACAGTCCACGGCACATTTCTTCAAGGATTTCAAGCCTCTCTCTGTCTGTTTTGTGCCTTGTGTGACACGAACGCATTCTCAGCTGAAAGCTCTGGGGCGTGTCCCTCTTAAATAAGGCAACGTTATTTTAAAATGGCATCTGTCACACTTAGTTGGAGTGGTGATTGTTGTGATCTTTCCTATTTATTAATAACACAGTTCGTCATCAGAGATACAAACAATTAAAGTGTTACCAGGGCTTTTCTACTGCCCTGTCCAAACCTTTGCAACTCACACGTTTTCACATATAAACATTCTTCAGATATCGGCACTGTGCCTGCTTTTGTTAACAAAAATTGGATTTTGTTGTGCAAAACAACAAAACAGACGCTGACACTTAAGCGAAGTACATTGCAACCCTCCTGTTCTCCAAATTTCTCTTTAAATCATGAAACATTCCCCTCTTTAAGCTAATTTGTTCTCACATAATGCAGTAGGCCTCATCCTGGGGCAGGTGTTGTTTAGTCCTCCAGTAAGTGGGCAGATGAGCTCTCAGCACTTTCCTCAGGTCCTCGTTCAGCAGGAGACAGAAGATGGGGTTGACTCCGGCCTGGGCGAAGCTCATCCACACTGTGATGGAAAGGTACCTATGAGGGATGGTGCAGGACTTAACAAAGACCCTCCAGAAGCACGCCACGATGTACGGTGCCCAGAGGACCAAGAAGAGCAGGGTAATGGTGTAGAACATCCTGCCCAGCCTCCTCTCTGACCTCACCTCCTCCATCCCGAGCAGCCGCCGGTGCTGATTGTGTAAATTTTGCCTGATGCCCAACAGAGTGGGTGGCATGGGACCACGACCGAACCCTGCGATCCAGTTAGCTGCAGCTTGACCTGTGGCCCCAGGACCATGGAAGGTCCAGTTCTGGCTGATAGCTGGTACCAGTTGGACAGGTTTCATCTTGCGGTGCCTGTATTCAAACAGCAGCAGCTTGGCGTAGAAACCATGAGTAGCCAGGACCACCACAGCCAGCATGAGCATGAAACCCAAGGTGTCATTGGTCTTCAGGTAGCGGTGTTCAAAAATACACTGATCCTCATCACGAATGAACTTGTAAGTCCCCACATCAAAGACAGGTGGGAACGCCATGGCGACTGCCAGAGTCCACACCATGCAAATGATGGCGGCACAGGTCCAGATGGTCATGCGCTTGGCGTAAAATCGGTGGTGGGCAATGGCAAGGTAGCGAGTGACAGCCACGCAAAACAGCATGAAGGCAGCATGAAAACAAAACAGCACAGCCATAAAAGCCACAACTTTACAACTCAAGGCACTGTAAGTCCAGGCCGAGCTGTTGTGGACGGAAACCAGCACGAAGGGAAAGCAGGCAGCAGAGCGAACTGCATCGGCCAGGCACAGGTCCAGGAGAAAGAAATAGGGAGCCTTGTGAAGTGTCCTGTCTCGCAGGACCAGCAGGGAGACCAAGAGGTTGCCTACAAGACTGACACAGATGATCAACCCTAAGAAGACCAGCTTAAAGTAGGCAGACACATCTGTGGCAGAGAGTCCTCCGCTGTTGCTGCTGCTATCACTGCTGCTGCTGCCGCCTCTTGCTAGTCCACTCTGCGAGGCCAGCACAGCCAGCAAACTGCCAGGGCCATCGATGGCAAAGCTCTGGTTAGTCATTCTTTCACCTTCCACAAAGAGCCTGCCTGGTTTGGGCCCTTTAAAAACAGTACAGATCCTCCTACAGCCGTCGTCTCCCACGGCTCTCTCGTCTTTACAAAGAGAGACCGTAAGGATCTTTTCTACAAGACAGAATCATCATTCCTCTTTGTCCACAACCTCACCACCTGTGAACAGAGAGACACATTTTGAGGAATGAAAAACGACACATCTGACCTGTTTGTTAGGTCAAAAACGCTTGTAACTAAATGGAACCATAACTTACGCTTAAACAGAATGAATATAGGAGTGCCGTGTTGGGCAACACGGTGGAAATATCTGCCTTCCTGTTTCTCTAAGGCTGGGATCAGATCAGCAGCTCTACAGCATGCCAGCTCCTTGGCTCTCTCAGTAATTACCTTGCTCGTTGCTAAGATACAACAGCTCACATACTTTGTGCAAGTGTGGGTGTTTGAGTGAATGCATGGGGGTGTACGGTGGGGGGTTGGGGGGTGGGATGGAGCAGACACAGTACAACCGACACTGGGCATGTCCAACAAACAGGGATGTTGTAAATGAGCAAAGAACATTTTCTGCTTTCTCTCTGCATGCGCGTATGCGTGACAGTCGGTTAAAGAGCAGAGGGTGTAATCTGTATCATTCAAAGCACATAACAAATATAATGGCAGAGCACGGAGCCATTTGGGCTTTTACCGTAGGCCTGTGTGTGAAATGTGTTATGCTACTCAACAGGGTGATAAAACCATTGTTGCCATCAACACAGCCAGACATCAGCGTTCAAACAAGGAAACGTAAACCTTATTATATGAATGAAAAATCAAATATTAACCACATCTGAGACCTGCAAACTCATTTGTGGGTACAGAATGATAACAATACTCAGTCGTGCTGCTTGTATGGGTGGGCCTTGTCTATGTAGGCCATGACACACAATATGATTTGCCATAACTGTTAGCTTTTTTCCCCCTTTAGTTTTCTTTTTCCAATCATAACAGCCCTCTGCCACCTTGACAAATATCATTTCACCTGATTAAATGGCTGCCATGGCAGCTAGGCCTGAAACACAGGGTGGAGTGAAAAACACATGAACAGGTGTCAAAATCACCTCTGCTGTGTTTTTTTTTTTTTATCGTGTGTGTGGGTGTATGTGTGTGTGTCACTGAGAGAGAAATAAAGAGAGAAAGAGAGGGAGGGAGGGAGGGAGAGATAATAACCTACCTTTCATCTCCTCATTTTTGCATCCTTTCTTCTCTCACGGTAAAAAATAAATAATAATAATAATAAAAAAAGATCCCAGTCGCTTTGCTTTAGTGTTCGTTAAATGGAGAGAAAAGCACATAATAAAGCTGCATGCTCTTGCTGTGTGCTCTCGGGCTCAAACAACACCTGTTATGCATAAATCCATCGCGAGGAAACCGAAATGAGCAACATTTAATAAACATAAGACGATCAGAGGCTATCTAATAATCAACAGCTGATCAAACAATCCAGGGTGAGCACTGATGTAAAGCCACATTTAAAAAGATGTGCATACAAACAAAAAAAAGAAAGAAAATCCACCGCCACCCTTTTTACATTTTCATGGAGAAGAAGGTGCTCATTTGGTGTCTGAATATCATCCGAGAAAACAGATTTTATGTTGCATCACGTCGAGGATGGGTTTCCAGAAGGCTAGAAATACACGCGGTGAAAAAATAACATATCTTGTTCTGTTCATATATCCAAATGATGTCAGATTTTCAATGCTTATAATAACCCACCCACAAACGTTAGAGAGGAAAAAAAGATCGCGCATCCCCTAAATGACTCGTCTTGGCATTTATATTGGCTAGTGGCACCAGGACAATTAGTCCACACAGACAACAGCCGCGATACGTCTCTTTTCCCCATCTTTCAGCGTAAAAGGCGATGTATTTACCCTGAACTGTTAATATGCAGTCTTTGTTTTACTGTCCAGCGAAGGTGGACTACATTTTAATGGTCCACAATAAAAGCCTCCATGACAGAACAAATACATTTTTTTCCTTTTTTTTGACAAATCCAGCGGTGGCACGGAGGGTTTCACATCGCAGACGTTGTCGAAATCACTATTTTAAAAAAAGAAAAACAAAAAAAGAAAAACAAAAACAGCACGGCCGGATTAGGCGAATTATTCCTGAATAATCCCAATTATGGCTGCTTGCAAGGAGGCAGCTCGCACATTCGCGGAAACCGTCGGTTTTATTCGGAGAGAGCGGGGGGAGGGAGGGAGAGAGAGAGAGAGAGAGAGAGAGGCGGACCTGTGCAGTATTGTAGGCCCTATAACTTGAAAGTGAGGTTCCAAGCGTCTCTCTGAATGATGCGCCAGTTTTCTTCAGTATGGGTGCACTGAGGAGCTCCACCTGTCAGCAAGATATGTCTTTCTCTGGCGCTCCTGTCCTCACTTACAGGCCGGGTTGACTTGGCCTGACAGGACCGAAGGAATCCTGAGTCCTGTGGAAGAATATTGATCTAACATTTTTGAAAATGAAAACACCTAGACTGGAAGTTCTGCAAGTGCTTAAATGACATCACCAGGACAATCACACCACAACTGATACAATGATGTAACTGCACTAGTAGCTATTATTGTAGCTATAATCAGTTTTATCGTGTTTTATGGAGGACTGGTACCACCCCATGCCCCCTCCCCTCTAACCACACCCAGTTAACTGTTTAGGAATACATATACCTCTTCAAGTAGTTAAGCAAAGCTGTGAGCATTTGCTTGGCAGTTTCTAAGGTCTCAGGTATGTTAGTACTACAAGCTAATTTCCATTCATGCTGCCTTGATCTTTGCCTCCACTCTTCTTTTCCATGGAGGGTACTGCTCCTTATGACTGTCATTCATCTTATAGCCAAGCATCTCAAGGATCACTGTTGATCAACTGGTTGGTTTCAGTGATGACTGCAGTAGGGATTGTCTGCAATGGTGCATTCACATCTTCTACTCTTCTTGTAGACTTTCAGAGGGTACTTCATGTAAATTTTTGTAATCGGCCACAGAGTGTCCACGTTTCCAGCTTAGCCATGATTCTTCTCTTTCAGATCAGCTGCTCATTCAACATACCTGTTGTTCTGGGGTTTGGTATTTCAGAGTGTGAGGATGATGATATCCCCCCCCCAAACTGATGTCCTGACTCTCCCTCGCCGTAGCACTTGCATTGTACCTCATTGATCTCTAGTTGCATTATTAGTTTCTTCTTGTAGGTGTAGGAATACTGAGCTACTAGCTGTTTTGCTGTTAGTCTAGATGTGTGTTGACGAATCTATAGGTCCCACATGCTCTTCATGTAACTCCTTCCACAGTGATTACATGTAGCATTCCAGCAGTTTTCCTATTCTCATCCCTTGTCCACTTATGTTGTATCTGTAACCTTGTTCCAGTAGCCCACTTATGCCCTTGTTCCTCAGCACATGATGCAGACCTTTTTAGTCTGGGTGGCTTCTGAGCTGATATGACTTCAATAATTCCAAAGTAGGCTTGGGTAGGGGGACCCTAGTGTGGGGACCCTTACTAGATGCATGCCCTGGCCAGGATTTGAACCATCGACCTATTCTAAAATTTCACCCTGCTGGGGTGAACAGGGTATTGTTTTTGGTATGTTTGTCTGTTTGTTAACAATATTACAGTAAAACTATCAGTTCAATGCATACCAAATTTGCACAAAAGATGGCCATAGACCCCAAGATTGCCTGATTAAACATTTGCAATAATTAAGTCAAGGTTATAGGTCAGAGGTCAAGTTTTTGATGATGATGATGTCACCTAGCAAGTTCAAATTCACACCATAGATGCATCTACTAAAAAGCTCATACAAGTTTGCATCTCAGCAACCTTGACCTCAAGGCAAAGGTCAAAGGTGAACCTTTCTGAACATCTTGTGAATGCAATAACTCAAGAATGATGTGACCCAGCATGTTCAAATGCATCTATTAAATATCTCAGATGACTTAGTTCTTACCATAATAATGACAATCATAGAGAGTGACAGTATTCTCAGTGGTTTATTTTTATTATAATTTTAGCATTTATTATTCCTGGTTCTTACTCAGCCGTTTGCAAGCCACTAAGGCTCATATGCTCCCCCATTAAGATCAACTGAGACCTGGTAATTTTGTGTTCTAAGACTTGTGCTTCCAGGGGATTTGTGCCACTCAAAGATTTTACTGCCAGGAAGCTGAGGAGTAGCACTGGTGGCTGACAGTATTTATTTATTTATTGTTCATTGAAAGCATCTTTTCATGCTTAATTTTGGTTTAAATGTGAAACCGATCCAATCCAGATTCTGGATTTGCAGGCTACTTGAATTTATTGTTTTAATTTTTTTAGTCTATTGTTTGATCGACATGTGACGTGCAGATATAAAATGTAAGCAAAGAGTGGCTCGTTCAGAATTGAATTAAAATGTTTTAGGCCTTTCAACGCCCTGCTGACTTCTTAGCCTCATAATGAGTGCCTCTTTGTATTAGAAGAACCCGGTAACATGCTAACAAGCCAAACTATCTAAGATGAATATGCTAAAGGTGAAGTATATGCCAAATATCTTTGAAAACAGTGTGAAACACTGAAGTTTAAAGAAAGTGCATCACCCACACAAAAATATGAAGTTATATTATCATAGTCGTTATATTATTAGGCAAAGCTAACAAATATTACAATAAGCTTTAACTTAATGCAACATTTAGGCCTGAATATAATCTGAAGCCCTGAAATCGCTTCAGTTTGTCAACTCAAATGTACAAACAGAATAAAAAAAGTTCACCAGGCATAAACAAGTATTTAGTTGAATGATCACAGCAACACAATGCTGAGATTAGATATTCAGCTGATAGTTTGTGTTTCCTAACATAAAACATTATGGCACCCTGAAGGCCTCCAGTTCCTTTCTGGCAACTGCAGAATAGATAGATAGATAGATAGATAGATAGATAGATAGATAGATAGATAGATAGATAGATAGATAGATAGATAGATAGATAGATAGATAGATAGATAGATAGATAGATAGATAGATAGATAGATAGATATGAATATTTATTCTGGTCATTAAAGTACTGAAAAGATTGGATATTTCTGTTTTGAAACATTTCTTTTCATTTGTTTTTATTTTTCTTTATTAAATGTTATGATACGGTTTATAGAATCTGGGAAATGAAACTGTCTTTAAAAAAAAAGTACTAAGCAGGTGAATACGTGTGAAATGACAGCTGTGATGGACCAGATAAAACCAATAAATGCTCACAGACCACGCGTGGAGGAGCACAATGACAAGTTAAAGGAGGGGTATTACGGAAAATCCGATTTGCCTTGTCTTGGGAGGATTTCACTGTCAGAGACAATATTTAAATAAAATCTGGTACTCCTGCTGTTGCAGCTGTTTCTCATGATGAAATACCTATGTTCAAACAAGCTAAGAGTGATGCCACACTCTGGGAGGAAGACAATATCCTTTTATCTGCTGTTTGATTAACATGGATTTCAGTGATGGAGATTTTTGCCTAAAAAGCTGGTAATTATTTCAGAGGGAGTGTCACAAAATTCACACTGATTCCCCTGCTTGGGTCGGTTTTAAGTTTGCCTAAATTTTTCATGTTTTCCACACCGGAGCTGTGTGACCACTGCACAAATTAATTACTCCTGCTTTTTTCCTTGTAGAAGTCTGTTTTAAGGCCAATATGTAATCAGCATATAATCCACAGGGTGCTTAACATCAAAGGATTGAAAGAGACACATACAAGTTTAAAGTTAATAAAGCTGATTGGATTGATTAAGCAGGAAATCACTGAAACAGTCACAGTTTTGCATGGCCAAAATGAAGGTAAAAACATTAAAACTATCCTAACTGTAATGAGAGGTAGACATGATAAAATGTGACATCTCATCGTGTAGCATCCAAGGAGGTTTCCAGAGAATTTTCAGCCTTCAAACACTGAGCTCAGCTTACAGCGGCCAGGGTAGACTATAAGCCACCATGACTTCAGTGCAATGCCTGACCTTTGGCTTCTATCCGCAGCTCATGTTGCCGGCTGTGTATTTCCACTTCAAGCAAAGCTGAACACGCTCCAGTTGTGGAGGCGCTGAAGGCTCTGATGTTATTTTAAAGGTGTGTCAGTGCCTTCAATGCGATCTGTTCTGCACTGCAGTGTCATTACTCTGCATAAAGCTGTCGTGTTGCCCATGTTTGTTCTGCAGACTGCATGAAACAGAGATAAGCAAAGACACAAAGTGATACAGGATATGAGACCACATTTAATGGCAAAGCACTGCAAAAGCTTTCATCACTTCAAACGTATCAATCGGTGCTTCTGTCTGTGAGATTGTCTGTTACATTATGTAACTGTGCACTGTGCAAAAATAACAATAATATGCATTTACCAGCAAAGAGGAAGACCCGTGAAATGAAAGGTGCAATAGTGAGGTGGACATTTTTCCACTTGTTTTGTTGTCACTCAAGCAGCAAACAGTTCAGTTTTGTGTTCACTAAATATTAAGGCAAAAATACACACATAGCCATGTTTTTCTTTTTCATTTTGTAAGCAAATTTCCATTTTTTTAAATAATAAGTCTCTCATGCTTACCAGCAGGGTAAATGTCATTTTTTTAAAAGAGATAACAACACATGAAACTGAAAAAAGTCAAAGTCATGGCAGTGCCCTTAAACAACAGGTTTTGCTACATTGACAACAGCAAAAGTGCATTGTAGTAGTGACTGAAACAACTAGAATATAACACCACACGACAAGAAAAGGGTGACTGATCACTGACAAAACAGCTCTGATACTAAACTGTGCTTTTATATTAGCGTTCACAATATTGCGCAAATGGGGTGATTGTTAGTCTACTGAAAACACAGAATGCATGTGAATTTCTATAATTACTTTCTGCTTACTTTACATTTTGCATAAAATGTGCACAACTTCAAGAGGGGATTTGTGTGCATGTTTCTTAGCTTGATGGCTTATTTTGAAACCATGAAAAGGCACTTAACTTCAGACAAGATTTGAGGCAAAATCACAAACGGCGCAGAATGAAAATTAGTCCAATGAGGAAGAGGGCAGTGGGTTCCTGTAACATTATCAAGAGGGAGACAACTCCACTCAGAAATATGACAGATGGCAGCAGATTCCTGTTTCTGTTATGCTCAGACTGGGGCTCGGGAACCCCTGACGATGTGCTTGGTTCATTCTCTAATAATGTGTCAGGGGAAATACGCAAAGCATCTTCCTTCTCTTCCCAGGCTGAGACAGACTGAGCTAGGTTTTCACTCACCTCGGTGACACCTGTATTCACTGGGGTGTTCTCTGGGAGCTCAGGTGATGGTAGAGCTTCACCTTCTGCTTTCAGAGATGTCTGAGTCTCAGCCACAGGAGACAAATGTGCAGGCGTACTGACTTCATCGTGTGCTGCAGACCTGCTGGAACTTTCTGATAATCCTTCTGCAGGTTCACTCCAATCCCACTGTAACATCTCGCTCAAAGCCTTGTGTCACATTGGGAGAAGAGACACGCTCAGCAGCCAGTTCAAGGCAAGGATGACTGGCTGGTTTTTCTGTAGCTTCATCCTCTCCTGTTGTGTCTCTATGGCAGAAAGACACACGCAAGAGCCCTCTAAAGGGATTTCCTCTCTGCCAGACTGGGAGATGTCTGATCTGAGTTCGGAGTTTTGTTGTAGAAAAGGATGTGAGGCAGGCGGCGGGGTAGAGGGACTACAGTCTGTGTGCTGCTCAGATGTCTGGTTACCTAATTCACAGTGGAGTCTGGGTAAAGGCTGTGACTTATTTGGCTGGACTGATTCGCTGGCACTGAGTACAAAGGATGAATTAGTTTGATGCGTGGTTTCGGAAGACATACAAGGAAACTGTTCACCTGGGAATACAGCGTGAGCGGACAGCGTGCCATCATCACATGGAAGCGCTTGGTTGGGTGGGACAGAGGACCCGATGGGTGTGCTGCGATCTGCTGAAGTAAAACAGTGAGACAACAATGATAGGTAGGAGACAAAGGGGAAAAATTTGTATTCCACATTAACATTTCACACTGAGGGAAAAAAAAGCATTATACTGCATACTAATGCTTTTCTGTGAAAAGGACCTCATGCTGAAGTTTTAACTGTGAGGAAATGCAAACAGTTCATGAGCAGTATGAAGAGGTGGACTTGCATCTTTTTCAAAATTGTGGACACAAAAATGTATAAAAATTCAAATGCTTCAACTTTCCCTCCCAGGAGTGCAGAACGACAAAGATGCAGCTTAAATGTTCTTTCCTTTAACTGAAATCCAAACAGCAAAAGTGAATCCAAGGGAGAGGAAAATTAGATTGGTGCAATTTTTCTAATTATTTTCTCCTCAAGTTTTCCCACATTTACATATATCGAACTGATGGTGGCTGTTTGAACAGCAGGGACTGGACCAAATGCAATGCCTAAAAATACTGATTTACATTTTAACAGGATTTCATTCAAAAAAGGAAAATAGCCATTAGCCAATACTGGAAAAAAGAGCGTCCTCTGCTATGAGGCTGGCCTGACAAACATTCAAGGTCGTATTGAGATGAAATCATTACAATATAAAACCAAAAGACAAACAGGAAAAACAGCACCAAGAACATATGCAAAAGCAAGACAGGAAACGCAAAGAAGAGAACAGCTGTGGTGGAGCAGGTTAAAAAAAAGCTAGATATACAGCAGGTGATTTTAACATCATGTTTTATGTTATTATTGTAGTTCCAGAGAAAAATGAAAGATTTACAAACATTTTATATGGAAAAACAAGTCACACAAATCATTGTTACATATAATTGCAATTTTTGTTCAGTAAAATGTCTTAAAATTTACTTTCTATGGTGGTTTTCAATTTGACTCGAGTGTTTTTTTGTTTTTTAGTAAAATGTACAGCTGAATTAATTAAAATCACTTGGTAGTATAACAATATATGTTGTATGTATAATAAAAAGCTTCAGGGAAACAAAGTTTCTTCAACTGAATTCAAAAGAAAGAGTGACAACAACATTAATGTTATAAAGACCACATTTAATTGTAATGTTTTACACAAATGTTGGGTTATTAGTTTGTTGGGAATTGCAAAGTCCAATGAATGTTGTTTGAATTAGATTCTCAAAAAAATACTCAGTGATGTAAGGAAGGAGGAAAAAATTGGAGGGAGGTGATGTTCATACAGCAGCCAACTGGTTCACCTTCATTTATTTATATTTTTAATGCTCTGCCAAAAGGGAAAAAGCATGCATGTGAATGACGAGGTGAAAAATGAGGAGGAGCCAAATGAGCACATGCCTATATTTGTAGTATCGTGGGATATTAATATGAGCTCACACGTTAACGTGTTATTCTGTTAGGAGGTGAAATGTGATTATTTTTTTTTTTGTGGTTACATAGAACAAAGAAGACTTTTCTTTCTAAACTATACATTTATTATGGAAACTGGTATACAGATTTGCACTGAAGCGAATTTGCCCGTTTGTCATGTTTCCAGTCTTCATGTTAAATGTGCATTCATATGGTTTCAAAATGAAAAAAGACTTTCTGACTGTGAAAACACATGCAAAATCAGAAAAACGACTCTAAGGGATTGTTGATGTCATACACAGTGCAGTTTCATGAGCTACATACGTAACAAGCAATACCTAACTGAACCAGTACAGGACATAG
>JAMQGT020007179.1:0-11367 GCA_024447675.2 Pterophyllum scalare
CCAGTGATGCTGATGTTCCACCAGTTTACAGTTCACAGCAGGCTTGAACCTTGGTGGTTCCTGGGTTGTTTCCTGAACATCCTTACTAATTTCCTCTTACCTGACAGTTTGGGTCTTTTTCAAGGCCATCGCAAAGTGTTGAAGAACTTGTACTTATGTACAATTATTTGAAATTATTTAGAAGAGACCTTCATGACTCATCTTTTTCAAGTTCTCCTTCTTAGAGCTTCACTGAGTTCCTTGGACTTTCCTGTTGTTTTGAGTATTGGTCAATCCAATGAGTGCTGTCAAACAAATCATTTTTATGCTGGCAAAGAAAAACAGTGATGAAATTGCTGAAGGGCAAAATAACATAGGCACATTTTTGCAAACCTATGCTGGTCTGTCTGAAAGTGATTGCAAACAATTGTTTGGAGACATGTGGACCCCACCAGGCAACCTGTACAATTACCTTGAAAGTGGTTACCCAGAGATTGAGGGTGTTATTCACTCAATCTCTTGGTGACCAAGTTGGATGAACTATTTGCAATTGGTCAGTGAATGTGAAAAAATTCAATGCAATCATCGGGCAACCACTGGTTATATGTTATTTTATTCTGGTTTGGCCAAGTCATTAACCTTCCCATTGTTGATGTGCATATACTGCAGATGGAAATAACGATATTCTTTTGACTGTAATGGTCATGACTGAAAGTTTTAGAAATATTGGGCTGGTCATTTCTCCCTTTGTGTATGTCACGTAATAGCCTCCAGCCATGCTGTGAAAGTATAATTATAATAATAAGTGCTTTGAGTTCAAAGTGAAGATGAGCACGTTAATTTATTCTCACTGAATACAAGTTAGGTAAAGTCATCATGTTCACAGTTTCGGGACAAGATGGTTGCCTAGTTTCTTGGAATCATAAAAAGTGATCCGAAGGAACATTTTATTTCCCTGAAAAATGTTCCTGAGAGGAAACATACATGTATTTTTCATAGGAAAATGGCTTAAATTCAGGAAACTACTAAAATTAGGATTTATCTCTTAGAGTTTATTGAAGTCTTTAGCAACTTTTGAATCAGTGTCCTTTAAGCAAAATACAAAAATTAAAACCCATAGGCACAAAGTCAGGCACTCACAGAAGTCATCCTCTGAGGATCATGAATATAACAGTGTAAAATTTGTGGCACTCTGTCAGAAGGACTTTCACTTAAAATTTAAATTACCCTTCTGTATATGATTTAATGTGTCCCCAGGGGGCCAAAAATGTCTGTATAAAATGACAATTAAAGCAGTTTTTCAGTCTGAATCAAAGTGAGGGAAGAGCCAGCTGACAAGAAGAGACGCATAGTTAAAAGATGCAAATGCATCAATCTTTTTTTTCTTTCCAGTTTCACCAAACCAAAGTCATTCCTTGACATTTTCAGCCCACAGTCATAAAGCTTTCCAAGGAAAGATAATCATCTAACTGTACTCATATATCAGTACTGTGCAGTGTTAGAAAAACATATGGGAATGCCAAAAAATTGCTTGGGGAGGATTCTGAGGAGATTCAGTCCATCTAGCTACTCCCAGCTCTTCAGCCCTGGCAAAATGCTAAACAGTGATGTCAGTGCATTCCTTGGGCTTCAGGGACATTCTCCAGGCAGCACCAGTGAGCTTAAAAGGACTTTTCACAGCACTAAAGCCCTGCAAACCAAGTTCACATGTTTTGGGTTAACTTTACACAACATGAGATTGAATGCTGACACTGAGTGAAGGCTTCATTTTAGGTCCTCGGAAAGATAGTTCAGAACTGCGTGGGTGCCTAACCAACTCGTGACTTAAGTTTTTAGGGGCAAATTCAAATGCAAGATCTGGACAGGCCGCACGCTCTGTTTGGAAAAGGATGGACAGTTAGAGGTATGTTGCTACAGGTCACATTCTTTCCGGGAAAGTGAAGCACCTCCAAGACAGTGAGGCTGTTTCATTGCCATGTCTGGTTAATGCTGCTGCTCTGCTCTGGCTCACCCTCACTTAGGCCCCAGTGACTCCATACACAGCTGACTCAAACACAAACACAGAGCGAGACACACACATGCAACAACATTTGGGCGATCTTCCACTAACTCAGTGACCTCCTTTTTACTGTACAGTTGATATTCTCCCTCACATACTCACACAGGCACACTTACTGACCCCTGGCAGCTGATTCTGTAGCCCCTTCCCAGAATTTAGTGATGAAAACAGCTGTGGTGCTGATCTCAGTCCAGACTCAAGTCTGACCAGAATTCCTTTGAATCATAGCTGAACCATTTTGATTCAATGGAAATCCCATTATCGTAGCTTAGTGTCAGTGCTGATGATAGATGAACAATTAAATAAACAATCATTGGCTGCTTCTTGAGCACACAACATGTTGCATTAATAAGAATGAAAGCTTGAACTGAATTGACTAAACTTCCTGTCAAAGGATCCCTGCTTGTTTTTGCCTTGCAGTCATAGTGAAAGTGAAGGTAGTGTACTGGAATGATTTAGATTTAACTTTCAGCCTCACTGCACTCCTGTTACCCCACCCCCCACCCCCACCCGCAAACAAAAAGCCTGTCTCCCAGAGTCTCCCAGACAACCACAGGACAACAAAATGAGTTCCTGGAAAGCTCATAGCAAATGTGTCTTGTCACACAGCATGGCACAGTCTACTACACATCTGTGCCACATCATTGCTGCTGGTTATTTATTTTTTTTCCCCCAAAGTATTCTTTCTGCTGATGGAGAAACAGTCAAACAGCAAGCAGGGAAAAACTGGTATGATGACCTCAAGTCTGGTACTTAACTTTTATACGACATAAAAACCATCCATACAGAGCCAAACTTTAGGCAGCTGATGTTCTACATTCTAGTAAACTTGTTGCTAAACTGGATGTCGGTGTCTTTAATAATGTATGGAGCAACTGGAAATTTTCTTGCAGTTGTATCCAGGACTCATGCTGCAGAGTGATTTATTACAATCTACAAAAGGAGAAACTATAGCAAGGTGTGAGCCAGAAAAGGCACACCTTTCTTGGACTGCTGATTAATGATTTGGGCTACAGCAACCAAGGAGGTGAGTGAGGCTTCCCCTGAGATGTGGACTGTGGCTCAGGTAAAAAAATGTAAACAATTTGGTATTTAAGATGATGAGAAAAAAAAGAATAACAGACCAGAAGCAAATGAAGGAAGCAGGTGGAGGACAAGGACCACCTGGTGTGTCACCCCAAGATATGAGACTCACTGCAATTGCTGGACAAACATAAGCAGGACATGAGGTTGAAAATGAAAGAAATGACATTTAGTTAAGATGCAAGCCCTTTTTTGTTATGAATATCTATAGCCTATTAATTTATAACCTAGCTGTGACTGCCGTTGTGAACGACATGTTCCGACATGTTCCGATTCTTCTTCTGCTATCACATGATGTGAAAACACTGACTGACTGATGGAGATAGTGTTAATTATTTGTGGCATACATTAAACAAGGTGCTGGAAACATTCCTGCACACCTGAGATGTGACTCTCTTGTTCCATTGCATCCCTAGGTGGTGGTGACTGTGGAGGCCATTTGAGTACAGTGAAGTCACTGTCATGTTCAAGAAACCAGCTAGGGATGATTTCTGCTTTGTGACCTGGCACGTTATCCCACTTGAAGCAGCCATCAGAAGGTGGTTGCACTGCGGTCATAAAGGGATGGACAATACTCAACAATACTCAGGTAGGCCGTTGCATTTAGACAATGTGCAGTTGGTACTGAGGGGCCCAATGTGTGCCAGTAAAATAAAAGACAGGATGGATCTATGCTTTCATGTTGTTTATGTCAAATTCTGTCCCACCATCCAAAAATGTTGCAGCAGAAACTGAGACTTTTTCTAGTCTTCTGTTGTCCAATTTTGGTGAGCCTGTGTGAATTAGTTTCTTGTTTGTAGCTGAAAGGAGTGAAGCCCAGTGTGGTCTTCAGCTGCTGTAGCCCACCTGAATAGTTGTCTGAGTTGCCTTATTATCAACTTGATGTAGTCCTGCCATTCTCCTCTGACTTTTGCCATCAGCAAGGTGTTTCACCTGGAGAACTGCCTCTCACTGTAAAAATAGATGGATGGATGGATGGATGGATGGATGGATGGATGGATGGATGGATGGATGGATGGACCATTCTCCTCAAACCCTAGAAATGTGAAAATCCTGGTCGATATGCAGTTTATAAAATACTCAGACCAGCCTGCCTGGCACCAACAACCGTGTCACATTCAAAGTAGCTTAAATCACCTTTCTTCCCCATTCTGGTGCTTGATTTGAACTTCAGCAGGTTCATTCTGACCATGTCTACATGCCTAAAAGCATTGAGGTGCTGCCATGTGATTGGCTGAATAGATATTTGTATATATGAGCAGTTGAACAGGTGTATCTAACAAAGTGACCAGAAAGTGTAGAAGATTTAAAAAAAAATTTTTTTTTAAAAATATTGTATAGGTCAGGTTTTGCTGAGCTAAGTTAACAGCTTCATATTAAAAGTAAACAGAAGCTTTTCCTAGACTGCTGAATAATGTCAAATCCACCGTGGGAGAACAAAATCAACGCCTCTATGAAAGTGCTGAGCGACTAATACAGCAAAATAAAATATGATTTGAGACAAGTCAGTCCTCGTTTGACAGTGTGATTTTGGAGATAATGATCCTCCACAGAGATAAGTAACCTCTCACTGCTCTGCTTTGTTTTTTTTTGTACAGCTCAGTTGTCTTGTTATCAGCTGTATTGATGAGTACAGCTGCCATCACCTGAGATGAACCTTACTGGGACTTTTCTGTGGTCTGTTTCCACAAGCTGTCTAAAGCGACTGAGTGGTTTTCGAATACACTCATCTGTTCGCTTGTTCTCTTCCTCTCGCCGTCTCCTTCTGCTCTTGCGTGCCGTCCCTAAATGACTCTGTCTTCCTCTCTTATGTCTCCATCTGCTACCCTGTCTAGTGGTGTTTATTCACCTCTTCCTCTCTCTCTTCTTCTGCCATCCCCATCTGTTTGCTTAGCCCTTTTGGTATTTGAAGGATTTCTTGCCTGAGTGTTCATCCTGTTTGCTCCATTTCACCATAATGTGTTAATGTACTCCTCTGTAGAACCAAATTTTATGTATACCTGTCCCTTTAAAAATGATTTCAGATGCCTGCAGGTCTGTTTGCTTACTTATTTATGGGACAGAGGGCCCAGGCCTTGTAGTTTGATTGAGGTTGGGAATGCATACAACCGGAGATATTTTACAGATGCAATTACAAAACCTGCATAATTGATGAGTATATGATGGTTGACTCCACCTCTAAGAACCACCCAAATTAACCCCTGAGCCTGTGAAACCACACAGGAACCTATTTTTTTTAAGTGCTATCGAGCACAAACACAGGTCTGTTTAAACATAGGCTTCCTCTGAAACCAAATACTTAGAAAACAGCTGACTGCATTGTGTGAAGGCATTCACTTTCAGAGGATTCTCGAACAGAGGGATGAATATTTTGCCTTAGATACCCGCTGTTCTCACCGCAGAAGGTGACCACAGGGCTGCAGCAGGTTGTAAAGTAGTGTAAATGAGCAAATGGGCTTTGGGCCTTGAGTGTCTGAAAGTCTGTGACTGATCTCTTACACAACATTGTCTTATAGAAAGCAACACAGCAATGACAAAATACATCCACTTAAGACTGAACAGCTGAGGGACAGCACTCAAAATGACTCCTGTTGTGATATACCGGCATTGCCGTGGTGCCAAACGTTCCTTTGCTGGTTCCTGGAAGCGGACAGCATAGTAGTGGGCCCAGAGCCAGCATGGCAGCCGTACAGCATCAGCAACCAAGGCAACAGATTCCCTGAACAGATTTAGCTCTCTGCTCAGAGGCACTGAAAGAGAGAGTTTGGCTCGGTTCTAAGTATTAGTTGCAAATACCTTTGATTTTTCGGTGCCCGGTTTGGAGTAAAAGCCTCTCTGTTAGAGACGCCTGGGAGAAGTTCCCATTTTAGCTGATGAATACCTGGTCATACATAAGCAAACACGACTCCTGACAATAGCGTGCTGGTGAAGGGCTGCACATTTATGTATTTCAGCTGTCCAAAAAGCAGCACTGCACATATTTAAAGTGATTGCTGTATATGAAAAATAAAAAAAAATAAGTTTTTCATTTGTATACAGTTTGTTGCAAAGTCTGTATAAATGCAAACTGCGGCGAGCCTCCTTTTCATAGAAGACCAACCACAGTCAAATGATCAACCCAACTTCCCTTCTCAAAGGGCAAATTGTTTAGTAATACACTCACCCACAGCACACAAGTTCTGTAATCCAAATGACAGAAAAGGTTGCTCGATCGTGCTATCTTGTGATTTTGCAGTCATATCGAGAATGCACCATTGTGTGTCAGTGCCTTCCACAACACATTTGGCCATTACAAAAATGATTCATGCAACTGCTTTCTCGTATGTTGGTGCTAAGGTTTAGGTTTGGTTAGGTGTGGTACTAACTGAAAACATTCAGCTGAGGTTACATAGTCATAGTTAAAAGAAACCAGCTTTGACTTTTGGTGGGAAATGGGGCATCTCAAATGTCACAGCCACTGACTTACCTTCCTCCTGGCTTCAGAACCTCTAACTGAAGGTGTAGCCATTGTCATGTCATTGGTTTTATGTTTCCGCTGTTGGGGGATGGTTTTCTAGAAACTAAATATTGGTGTATCAGTGCAATGGTGATACTATTTTAAAATGTGCAACGTGTGGTATGCTTGATTGTTGGACAAAATTTAAATCAATTATTAACGGCTGTATAATGTCTTTCCTCATGGAACAATGGAACATGCTGGGAATGCCAGGACTTCAGAACTCTTACAGGATTTTAAATGCTGTCAGTATGGGAAGCACCACGCTACACTTTGTGAAGTTTGCAGATGAGAAAAAGGTCTGTGAGAGCTTCGTCTTTGCTTTGTGTTTTAAGACCAGAGGAACCTTTTCATAGTTAGTTGAAATCCATCATTTTTGCATGTCTGCACTGCAGTAACAAGAAGCTATCAAAGTTCTTAGAACCATTTTGGGGTCTTTTATTTAATCCTGTCTCAGGATAGATCCTCTCCAACAGTGACTGCCTTGTCATTGTGTGGTGCACCACCAGCAACCGTCAGATAAAAAACAACCTGTAATCATTACCAGAGGCATTATACAACAAGTTTACAGATAGCTCTAAAAGTGGACCTACTGTCAAATGTATTCTGTGGCAGCTATAAACACTGCAAAATTTTTCCAAAAAACACGAAAAAGCATCCAAGAGACTAGTGGTGTGGCGGTTGAATGATCAACACAAAGGAATTCACTGACTCAGAACAAATACATGTGCTGAGCAGATCTGTGGGCTGAAAAATATCAATAAAAAAACCCCAGAAATGATCAGGCATTCTGGGCCAATGGGTTACAGAGCCAGATCGGTTCATGTAAGGTCAGCGTCAAAGCAGTAATTCTAGCCTTAATCCCACCAGATCTGTGCTTCAGTTCAGAGCTTCAAAATCTAATCACTCCTAATAGAGCAGTATTGGATTCTCAGTACTCCACTCCCTCTGTATCCCTCTCGCATTCTTAGTCACCTCATATGTCTCCCTCTTTTATCCTCCCCATCCCCCACCTGCTTTAAGTTCCCCACCTCTGCCCCTTGTTTTTTTTCCTCTCCCATATCTCACAGTCCTTGGTGGGTGTGGAGTCCTTCTTCTAGCTTTGCCTTTATCAGAGTTTTTCAGACAGCCAGTCAGTCAGCAAATCAGTTACTCTATCACTAAAGACACAATCAAGCGTCCCAGCATACCACTGAATCATCCAGCCGTGCAATCAGCCACTCAGCCAGCAGGTAAGGAAGTTAGGCCACACGTCAGCATGAACATAGATCTTAAGAAACATCTTGTTTTTGTTTTGAGGCATCCTCATCTGGCTTGATGCCACCATGAGGAAGGAATATTCTACAGCACAGGGTTGCTGCCCCATGCCCAGTACATGTGGACCTAAATGATGCCAGTGTTTTAAAAAAGTATCAAATCTGAGTCCAGTAAGATGCGGGAGTCACTACTGAGCACGATTTGAAGGCAGGGCATCCTTTTCTGACACATGGTCACAGGAGCACATGGTGTGAGAAGAACATAAGAATATTTGCCCCAATAATCATATTTAAAATTATATTAACTGTAAATAAAAATGTTTTTTTTAATGTTTGTTTTATGAAGTTTTTTTTAAATTTAGCATTTAGGATTTAGTTTTTCTTTTCATGGACAACGTTGTGCGATAAGGAGTATTAAATTCTGCATCACAATGTTTTGTGGTATTTTTGCCAGCAACTCCCCATAACTACGTTCATCACTCGGACGAAGAGATCAGTTACACCTATGCCTTTAGCGGAAATAGCCGAGGGTGAAGATAATGCACCACCTGATGTAGCGCCTGATGAAGTGGTGCCTTCAGAAGAGCTGTAATGCTCTTCTTGGCTATGCAGTACTGTACATTCATCTCATCGTCATCACCTTCATCGCCATCAGTACTGCACAGCTACATAATTCATCATCTTCATCATTCAAGTTGTAGTATACTTCACTGGTGTGTACCCATATAGAATTATATATGTAGTTAAAATTACAGTTTAAGAGTTTAAGAGTGTAGAAAGTGTATGCGTATGCATATCCAGTGTTAATGAAGGGTTTATAAAGCCTTAAAATATATATAAATAAAATAAATATAACTTAATGGATTTTCACCTCAGAATAAGTGGAAGAGAATGGATGGATGGATGGATGGATGGATGGATGGATGGATTTTCACCTATCGTAGGGGTCTCTGGAACATAGGTGAGGGATCACTGTATTTCTTGGGGGAGACATACAGGGTTAGGGTACCTTAGGTGAGGTAACGTAAACCTAGTCCTAACCCCCTAACCCTACCCTAATCCTCAAAAAAAGGCATACCACCACCCTGTCTTTCATTTGATAGGCATGGCAAGGTTGACATGCTGGCTGCTCTACAGATAGGACTGCACTGAGAATGGGATGACAAAAAGTAATCACATGTGCTTGTATGCGTTCAAATCCCAAATTGCACAAAGTCTGTGCAAAGAAAGCAAGAAGAGAGGATGAACCAGTGGTGGAATATCTCAAAAACATGAGGAGAAGAGGAAGAAAACCAAGGGCTCCCATTCCGAATCTGGATGTTCGCTTGGACAGCACATCACAGTGCCCAACTATATGTGACAACCAGTGAAGCTGGACTCCTGGGTGCACAGGAACACTGAAAGATGTGTATAAAGTGTAATGCTCACCTCTGTTTTACAGCACAGAAGAATCGTTTTGTGAAGTTTCACACAGGGTGACAGCAACTTGTCTCACAACGTGAGAATCAATATGAAACTACACTGAGCAATACGAACCTAAGCCTGTATCAAGTTGTGTAAATGTCTCAAGTATTTTTAATTCATTTGTTGACATTTGTGGAAGCTTTTCTGATGTTTTTGTTGCGCTCTAACAGTTGTCTTATGATCTATGAATTAATAATTTTCTCTTTTGTTTTGTACCATCGTTGCACAACGTTGTCCCTAGGCAACAAAACTACCCTGGACTGGGGGTATTTGAAGTATAAAAACATTTGTTTTGGCAATAAAATGGCCCAAAGTGAATCAGTAAATGATGCTGAATAATTTCCAGTATGTACCATCAAAATGTGTGCAGTAGTGGGAATATATTTGTTTTAAAAAACAAACAACAGTTAGCCACACTGTTAGATTGATACAGTATATTCCATCATTATTATGAATAGAAGCTACCAAGTGAATACAGGCCCTCAGAATACTGTTTTCTGAACAAACTGGGTATCAGGAGATTTTTGTGTTTCAAAGTCTGACAACAAAATAATTTGAGAGCTACCAGGTGCTATTATGCTCATTTCCAGTTCCATATTTTTGTCCTTGGGCTCTTATGATTGGATTAGGGCAGTAATTCACAGTTCAAAATAGTCCTTATTTATTTTATACCGGACCTTGGTCTAGCCTTTCCATTCATTCACTGCTGGAAATAAGCTGGTTTAGCCCCTTTCTGTCGAAGGCACCCCCTTCCCTTTAAGCCAGCTGACTGGCTTTCTGTTGGTAGGCGAACTTTCTTCCGCTTCTGCCATTAACAGGAGGTTTGAACAGCAGGTGGGTGGGGCTTATTGTGCTCACAGCCAGAGCTGTGGGCCAGACAAGACAACACTGAAGATATCCTCAGTGTTTGACATGCAGAACTAGTAAGACATTATTTGAAACTGAACTCAGAGCCAAAAGCTCAGGCTTCGGAGTCGCCTGAAGCCTGAAGCTTTTGGCTCACAGAGATTACTTCTACATACGCTGACCTCATTAATTGAAATGCTTACTATGAGCATTCACCAGTATGATCCCAGGAATACACTGGGTGCATGTCTGTGATGTGGTTTTGTTCCATCCTTCACACACCCTAAAATCACATGAGGAGTGTTCGGTCAGCATGAGGTCTCTTATTTGGAAAGTTTACCCTGTTCTCCAGGGTATTCGTGCGTCTGATTTCCTGCCCTCCTCATCTGTTCTGTGCAGCTTGACGTTACTTCTTCAGAAAATTGAGTCATTTTGAGCCAAGGGGAGAGACACACTCTTGGAGTAACAGCATACATGTGACAGTAAATAAGTGAATGGATAATAGGCTCACTTCAAGTTATTAATGCTTGCCTTGTTTCCAGTGAGTTTTAAAATAGTTGTTGAAACACAGGCTTTGAACATAAAAAAACCCATCCCGACCAAACATCAGTGATGTTTGGGATGTTAAAGGAAAGGAACCACACTAGGAACTAACCTCCAAAATAAAGCAGGGCTTTAAAGAGGGAGCAAGAATAATAAAGTCACAATTACAGCAATGACCTGCAGACAAAAGAACAAAGAAGAAACAGAAAAAAATGGAATTATATATATCCATAAATCAAAAACACAAAGAAAGTGATAAATTAAGAATTATAAAGAGAAACCAGAGGGAGGGATGAAGGTCCATGGCACTCGCATGCAGTTTTGCAAGATTTCTACACATTCAAAATACATCATTCATGCGTGTTTGGGATGACACTGAGCTGCTAAACTGCAGGAGTTCATAAGTGAATTAAATTGAATACATTTATACTTAGAATGACACACTTTCATAGAAGCTGCTTTCCCAAACAAAAACAAAAACAAACAAAAGAAGAAGACTAAATCATGCAGTGCCTCAGCAAGTATTAGGTTCAGGCATCTGACTAGGATGCCTCCTGGGAACCTAATACTTGCTGAGGCACTGCAGTAGTTTAATTGTCTTTCTTTGTTTTGTTTTTTGTTTTTGTTTTGGGAAAGCAGTT